>JAPEBW010000538.1:0-48443 GCA_027405785.1 Ophiocordyceps robertsii | reverse complement strand
CTTAAATGAGGAATTCTAAAAGCTACCAAACTCCAAGGGGGAGGTCGGCTTGTCAATCTACTCCCGCCCGCCTCGAACAATTTTTTCCCTCTCCCTAACTCACCACCGCCATTGATTCGACTAATCCCTGCTCCCGTCGGGCCCATTGTCTCCCTCGGACGTCCAAAACTTATTTATATTCCTTTTCCCAACCCATCGTCGCTCTCCCGCCTGCTCCCGCAAGACACAACGCCGTGTGCCCATTCTTATCCTCCCGCCATTGCTGCCCGGCTGCACGTCGACGACGCCTCACTCGCACAGCGTACGCCCACGCCGTCCCCTTGTTTCCTCTCTCTCGCGCACGCCGTCCCCCCTTGTTCGTCCCGTTCCCGGCTCACGCACCTGTGAGCTGCATCCCGCAAATCTGGAGTCTCTCGTTCTCGACGTCTTTGCAGTCGTGGCGGCGGCTGCTGCATCAACCCTGCAACCAACGCGCTTCGAGCCGCCATAGGGTCCCCTCTGGGCTCAGCCTTATCGCACCTTTGGAAACGCGGCGTCGAAATAGACGGGAGGGGGTGATTACTTATTACCTACCCCCGGGCCAAGCCTCTGTTGAATGTCTGGCTGCTCGACTGTCTGTCTGACCGTCTGTCCGACTGGCTGTTCGACTGTTCGACTGTCTGTTGGACTGTCTGTCCGACTGTCCGACTGTCTGCTTGACTGTCTGCTTGACTGTCTGCTCGACCTGTAGACAGCCCGACTGTCATCCTCACCACCACCATGCCCTCCCTCGCCAACGGCATCATGGCCCGTCTGCCCTCTCGCCCCCGGCCCGCCTCGGCCGCGAGCATGCAAGTGAGCGGCACGTCGTGGAGCGCCCTCCCCCCCTCGGCCCGCGATGCTTCGCCCGAAGCCGTCCTCGCCGCCTTTGCCGTCCAGCCGAGCGAGCTGGTGATGCAGCTGTTGCAGTCGCACCTCGACGGCCTGACCGACTCCGAGGCCGCCGCCCGGTGCGCCATCAAGGGCGCCAACATACTGCCCACCCAGAGGCCGCCATCGTGGATCCTGACGCTGCTTGCCGCCATCCCAAACCCCTTCAACCTCCTGCTCATCTTCCTGGCCATCATCAACGCCTCGGTGCCTGATCGCGACTGGGTAAGTCCTCCACATGTGCCACCCTGACGCTCGACACTGACGCTCGCTCCCGCAGGCGGGAATTACCGTCCTGCTCATCATGGTCGTCATATCCGTCCTCGTCCGCTTCTGGCAAGAGTATCGGAGCAGCGTCGCCGTCTTCCGCCTCCAATCGTCCATCACAAACACTCTCCAGGTCCTTCGCCAGTCCCCAGCCAGAGCCGCCCGCGAGCCGACCCCGGTGACCATCTTGGAAAGGGACCTGGTGCCCGGCGACATCGTCATGCTCTCCCCGGGCTGCATCGTTCCCGCCGACTGCCTCATCCTCGAGGCGTCCTTTTTGCGCATCAGCCAGTCGACCTGGACGGGCGAGACCGACCCCGTGGCCAAGTTTGCAAACCCCCCTGCCGACAAGGAGGCCACGCTCTTCGACATGCCCAACCTTGCCTTTATGGGCACAAGCGTCATCTCCGGCAACGGGCTCGCCGTGGTGCTTCGGACCGGAAAAGGTGAGTCGACGAGCCAGACTCGGCGTCTTCATGTCGGCTGACTCCTTTTAGATGTCCTCATCGCGGGCATGGCCAAGGAGCTCAAGAAGAGGCGCGGGAGGAATGCGTTTGAAAAGGGCATCCGCAACGTCAGCTGGATGCTCATCGGTTTCATGTGTGTCATGGTTCCCATCGTGAGTCGGCCTCGAGACCCCTGGTATGCATGGACACTGAGTCTTGCAGGTTCTCGTCATCTCCGGCAGGAGGACTGGAGACTGGAACGCGGCCGCTCTCTTCAGCATCAGTGTAGCTGTCGGGCTCGTCCCCGAGATGCTTCCGGCCATTGTCAATGCCAACCTCGCCCGCGGCGCCTATTCCCTGTCCAAGATGAAGGCCATTGTCAAGCGCCTCGACTCGGTGCAAAACGTGGGCGCCATGTCCATTCTCTGCAGCGACAAGGCAAGCGCCCAGCCTGGCTTGGGTCAAGACATGTGCTGACATTGCTCTGCTCAGACGGGCACCCTGACCAAGGATGAGATTACGCTGAGCCAATACCTCGACTATACCGGCGCCGAAAACAGGGCCGTGCTCAAACTGGCAACCGTCGACGCCCACGTCCAGGGCGCCAACGGCAACAACATCGACTTGGCCATCCTCAACCACCTCGTCGACGAGGAGAAGGCTGTGAGCGTCGCGCAGTACGAAAAGGTTGCCGCCATTCCCTTCACGTTTGAGCGCCGCCGCTCGTCGTGCATTGTCCGGGGCACAACCGGCCAGAACCTGCTCATCTGCAAGGGCGCCTTTGACGAGGTGCTCGCGCTGTGCACGACAGTCCGCCAGGGGGGCATTGCGGTCCCGCTGGACGCGGAGAAGAGGAGGACCTTGGTGGAGCTGTCGGACGCGCTCAGCAAGGAGGGATACCGCGTGCTGCTCATTGCCGAGAAGCAGCTATCAGGGGTCAACTTTGAAGACGAGGATGGGCTGGGCGGGCTCGAGACGCGCATGACGCTCGAGGGCGTCCTCAGCTTCATCGACCCGCCCAAGGACGACGCGGCCGTGTCCATAGCGCAGCTCAAGACGCTGGGCGTGCAGGTCAAGGTGCTGACGGGCGACAGCCTGCCCGTGGCGCTCAACGTGTGCCAGGCGCTGGGGCTGGTGGGCGTCGGCGACGAGACCGACGACGACGTGCAGGCCGTGACGGGCCCGCAGCTGGCGGAGCTCGAGGGCACGCCCGAGTTTGATGCCACGGTCAAGAAATGCATCGTCCTTGCCAAGCTGACGCCGCAGCAAAAGGCGCTCGTCGTCGGCAGCCTGCGCACCGCCGGCCACTGCGTGGGCATGCTGGGCGACGGCATCAACGACTGCATGGCGCTGAGGAAGGCCGACGTGGGCATCTCGGTCGACTCGGGCGCCAGCGTGGCCAAGGACTGTGCCGACCTGATTCTGACGGAAAAGGGGCTCGGCATCATCGTGGCCAGCGTCAAGACGGGTCGCGTCACGCACGGCAACACAGTCAAGTACATCAAGGTAGGCGGGCTTGGTTCGGCGAAGACGCATGGCGAGCTGACAGCCCGGCAGATGGTGGCGTCGTCCAACTTTGGCAACGTATTCAGTGTCCTGGCCGCGAGTGCCTGGCTCCCCTTTCAACCGGTATGTCGGGCTTGGTCCGTTGGGGACTTGGCGCGGCTAACAGAGTCACAGATGCTGGGCCTGCAGCTGCTCGCGCAAAACCTGCTCTACGACATTAGCCAAATCGCCGTTCCGTGGGACCGCGTCGACCCCGAATACATTGCCAAGCCTAGGTCGTGGAACACGCTGGACCTGCTGCGCTTCGTCGTTGTGCTGGGCCCCACGAGCTCCGTCATCGACATTCTGACGTTTGTGCTGGGCTGGTTCTACTACGGCGTGCAGACGGAAGAGGACATTGCGGGCGTCAAGATGTTCCGCGCGCACTGGTTCCTGCAGGGGTGAGTGGGCGGCGCGCCCGTGGGTGATTTGCTGATGGCTGACGGTCATGCGCTAGGCTCCTCACGCAGACGCTCATTGTGCACATGCTGCGGACGGCCAAGATCCCCTTCATCCAGAGCAGGTGCACGGTGCCGCTGGCTCTGTCGACGGCGAGCATCATGCTCATTGGCTTTTCCATTCCGTGGATCCCGCCCTTCCAGAATGCGTTGGGGTTTGCGCAGCCTGCGCCTTCGTACGTGGGCCTGCTGGCGGCGGAGCTGGTGCTGTACTGCATCGAGGTGCAAGTGGTCAAGATGATTTACGTGCGCATCTTCAAGACGTGGCTGTAGAAGGGCGGGCTGGGTGCGAGGCTGTACATAGAGGAGTGGCGCGGTGGTGGTTGTAGATGGGGGGGGGGGGCGACTCTCTGTTTTGTTTGTCTTGACCTGGGCCGTCGTCTCTGGTGGTTTGGAGAGGAGAGGAGGATTCAACAAGTGGCCGTTGGTCAAAGCTAGCTACTTCAACAGCAGTTAGAAAAGTTGAGATGTATGGCGAGATGGCGTCGACTGCCCGAGGATGTGTCTGTCTTGGTACCGGTCGCGGACGTGGCGGCGATGGAGGCGGAGAAGAGGCGGAAGAAGAGGGCCGACAGGGTTGGTTTCGGAGACTTGTCCAGGTGGAGAGAGTGGAGAGTGGAGAGAGTGGAGAGAGAGTGGAGAAGCGGAAAATGATCTCACAAGCACGTGAAATGGTGTGCGTGGATGAATAATCAAGAGCCGCCATCATGGGCGGCGCTGTAAAAGCCGCGCCTTGCCCGACGTCTTTGGGACGGTTCAAAGGTCTCATGGTCAGCTCTTTACGGACCCCCCTCCCCCCAGTGAGTCTCTGACTTGGGCATCCTCTTCCGCCATGGCGCCGTCGCCGTCCTCGGCAGTGCTGCGGGCTGCTCTGAGTCTGAGGCCCGTTGCGTCTTGTCTGAGACCACGGCGCTCGGTTGGACGAGCAGCGGCAGTAGCGCCGCGCAGGAACCACGACAGGGATCACATTGAGATGGGCCTTGGCCCGTGGCCGCCGCCTGGGTCCCGGGCCCTGCTTCACTCGCCCGCCGCCCGCCGCTCCGAGGCCGCGGCCGTCTCGTCGTCGTCGAACCCGGCAATGGCCTTTCCGTGCCTCGACAAGCTCGAGACGCGCTCAGAAACGCTCAAGGAAGCCGCCGCCGCCGCCGCCGCCCTGTCATCGTCGAGGCTCAGCCGGCCCGACGAGCCCTCGTACACGTCGGGCGCCACCCTCGTCCACCACTGCCGTGAGCCCCTCGCCCTCGACTGGGGCGGCCTCCTGCCCGACTTCACCATCGCCTACGAGACCTGGGGCCGCCTCGACGCCGACGGCTCCAACGCAATACTGCTGCACACGGGCTTGTCTGCCTCGTCCCACGCCCGCTCCACCGACGCCAACCCGCAGCCCGGCTGGTGGGAGCGCTTCATCGGCCCCGGCCGCCCGCTCGACACGGACCGCTTCCACGTCATCTGCACAAACGTCGTCGGCGGCTGCTACGGCTCCACCGGCCCCGGGAGCATCGACCCGGCAAACGGCGAGCGCTATGCCACCCGCTTCCCCATTCTGACCGTCGAGGACATGGTCCGCGCCCAGTTCCGCCTGCTCGACGGCCTCGGCATCCGCCGCCTCTACGCCAGTGTGGGCGCATCCATGGGCGGCATGCAGTCTCTCGCTGCCGGCGTCCTCTTCCCGGACCGCGTTGCTCGCGTCGCCTCCATCAGCGGCTGTGCCCGGAGCCACCCCTACAGCATCGCCATGCGCCACACCCAGCGCCAGGTCCTCATGATGGACCCCAACTGGAACCGCGGCTTCTACTACGACGCCGTTCCCCCCCACGCTGGCATGAAGCTCGCCCGCGAGATTGCCACCGTCACCTACCGCTCCGGCCCGGAGTGGGAGCGGCGCTTCGCCCGCCGCCGCGCAGACCCCCGCCAGCCCCCGGCCCTGTGCCCAGACTTCCTCGTCGAGACGTACCTCGACCACGCCGGCGAGAAGTGGTGCCTCGAGTACGACCCCAACAGCCTGCTGTACGTCAGCAAGGCCATGGACCTGTTTGACCTCGGCCGCGAGAACCAGCTCGCCGCCGCCAACCGCCGCGCCCGCCGCGACACGGAGCTGCGGGCGGGCGCGTGCCTCCCCGGCGACGCCCGGTGCGGCCTCACTCTGCCCGACACCCCCTACGAGGAGCAGCCCGAGTCGCAAGCCGACGTCTCCGCCGCCTTGGGGGGGCAGGAGCAGCAGCCACCTCTGGACAACGGCGCCTCCAGCCCGCCCGCCGACCTGGTCCTCGGCCTCTCGCCCCTCCGCGACACGCCGACGCTTGTCATGGGCGTTGCCAGTGACATTTTGTTCCCCGCGTGGCAACAGCGCGAGATTGCAGAGTCGCTGCGCCTCGCCCGCAGCCGCCACGTGACGTACACGGAGCTGAGCGAGGAGCAGAGTCTCTTTGGCCACGACACGTTCCTGCTGGACCTGGAGAATGTGGGGGGAAATCTGCGCAAGTTTCTAGGCTGAGCGAGGGTTACCGAGCCCGATTGCTCTCGAAAGGATCACCTGTGGTGTCGTTCCTCGATGATATTCAGCCGTGTCCCCCACAAGTCCGAGACTGGGTTTCTGGTGTGAGACGCGGCCGAGTGCGGCTTCCGCACTGCGCCATGCATGCAGCCTGAACTGGAGTCGCCGGCCGGGCGTCACTGCCGGCGACGCGGGCCTTTCAAGTCGGCACATTGACGTCGACGATGACCGGGAGCGCCTCGACGCCAGGTCGAGGCGTGATGGCGCGTCGAGGGCTTGGGGTGAGGCGGGATGGACGCGGGTGGAGGAAGTGATGCCGGTGGATCGTGCGAGGACGTTTGCGTCCGACGTCATTGGAGTGTTGTCGGGGCAAAGACCCAAGTAAACAGCCCGGGCTTTACTCGATGCCGTGGCCCGGTTGTGCAGCTAGGCTGAGCCGAGAGCTCCAGGGTAGGCCGGGCTACACTTGATGGGCCTGGGTAGCAGTTCTCTTGGCAAGTATTGTGTCAAAAGGTCAGATGTTCATGGTATCAAATCATCCACGGGCTCGATGGGTTCCGCTGTTCCCAGACGTGTAATGCCCCTCCCACCCCTGCCTACGTCAAGCATCCTTACAATGTCAACACGCGGTCCAAGAGGGCAGACCACGGCGTGAATAACACGGCACCCATCACGACATCCAGACTTTCCTGTGTTCAAGCACCCGTGGCCATCCTTCCAAGGCTTCTCAAACCCCAGACGCAACGCAGCAGTGGCGCCACCAGAAAATCGACATCATCATTATTGTGCATTCATATCACATGGCCAATCGACTCGACAAATCTCTCACCAAATCTCTCTCTCGCCAGTCAGGCACGGGGCGCGCGAGGCGTCCTGTTCTCGACTACTGCAAACCTCGCCTCTGCAGACCTCGCTGGCGTACATTATCCAAAACAAGAGGGTATATGTCTCCAAAGTCACATCAACAGTCTCACGCCGGGGCCGTCTGCGCCCCTTTTCCAGCGTGCGTGCAACAAAGGACGAAGCCGTTGGGCATGTACAAAGCAAAAACACAGAAAATGCAAAGAGGGGCGTCAATACGGACCAGGCATGACCGGGAGACACGAGGGTCGGCGCCTTCTTCCCAACAAGCGCAAGGTGGAGGACTCCCTCGAGGCCTTAGATGAAACCCGCGCCAACGGTGGCCTCACTCCGCGACCGCAGTGGATTCCCCACCAGGCAGTCCGAAAACGACGGCGGCAGCGTCACGGGCGCATCCGGCCGCGGGGGCGCCTTCTTGGCCAGGACGCGCGTCGGGCTACCGCCTCTGAATCCAAAGCCCGAGTTCGAGCTCGGGACACAATCCAAGGGCGACCCTGGGCCGTCGCTCAGGGACCCTGCCAGGGCCAGCTCAAACGACCTGGACAGGTCCAGGCTCGAGCCCGAGATGGACGTGGCCAGCGACGGAAATGTCGGGCTCGGGAGGCGCGGCGCCGTCGTCGAAGGGATGGAAGAGGCAATCGACCGGGCGGGGGAGCGGTTCACGGTTGACAAGGGAGGCGGCACGGCCGAGTTGCGGTGAGAAGCGTTCTCAAAGGATGGCCATGCGGGGAGGATGGGGCCAGTGTCCTCATCCTCGTCCGTCTCGTGGCCCTCGTCGCCGTCGCTCTCGTCTTCGCTGTCGCTAGAGCCAGAGAGCGGCATCACGGGCGGTTCTAGGAGACGCCCGCGGGGGAGACCGCCCTTGGACTTTGGAAAGTCGCCATCAATCGGCCGTCGCGAAAAGGGACTCAGGGGAGGCAGATCCGAGGGCCGATGAGGGGGCTTCAGGTCTGCGCCTCGTACGTAGTTGCCCTCTCCATCTGCCGAGGGGCCGTAGGGGCTTCGTGAACTCGGTCTGGCCTGGCCCGTCGAAAGCAGTGGCGGCATGGGACGGAGGGGTTGCGGGGCAGGCGCCCTCATGGAGCGGTGCTTGGAGTCGAACCGTGACGGGAAGCTCTGGGCCTCGGTGGACGCGCTGGCCGGCTCAACCGTGGATTGGCTCTGCACAGACACGGGAGAATCGGCGCCAAACTCGGATTCTTCGCATATCGTACTCGGCGGCTGGGGAAAGCACGAAAGGGCCGTCGTCGACTTGAGAGTCAGCAGAGACGGCGCCGAGGCGTGGGATGGCAGGCGAATCTGGGGACTTGTGGGCTGGCGAAGCCACTGGTCCACCTTGGACTTGGCACCGCTGGCGGCGGCCAAGGTGTCGCCTCTCGACTTGTCCGACGACTCGCCGGGCCTCGACACGCCGTCGCCAAAGTCAAAGTCGGCAAAGTTGCCGATGAAGCCCTCGACGTGCTGCTTCTTCTTAATCGTCGGCTGGTCGTCAAAGTCGAGCCTAAAGGTCTGCCGGCGCTGAAGGGCCAGCGAGAGCGGGTCAGGGCCGTCCCGGGTGCAGGGGGGCGACGGGGCGGGGCTCGGGGGACAGGCGCCGATGGCCGAGTCGACGTTGCGGAGGGCGCTTGGGGCGTTGCATCGGCTGCTGGACGGGCGGCTGTCGGGACTGACGCGGCCAATCGAAGGGTGGTATGGAAAGTAGGATCGCTCCGAGACGCCATCGGACTGTGGAGGCGACGGGTATCCACTGGCGCCGGCGCCGTCGTCTGCCTTGGGCTTGCCGGCGCTGAGGGGCGGCTCGTCCATTAGCGCCTCAAGCTTGCCAAAGGGCGGCAGCCGGCAAGGCAGACCAGACTTGGTCGCCGGGGCGGTGCCAGGGCGGGGGCTCGAGGCGTCCCGAGCGAAATGGACGTCGAGAGGATTCACCCACTCCGCCTTTCTCGCGTCGGCGGCTCTCGAAGACGCGGGGCGGGCGACGGTCCCGGTCGGAATAGCCAGGCTGGCATTGCTGTGTTGAGCGGCACGAGGGGAGCGCAGGTTGACATCAGAGGCGTTGTGGCCAAGGTTTCCCATGACGGGGGGCCTCAGGTCCGTCATGGACGAGGCGGCTGCAGGGTTGCCAAAGACGGCATGCCAGTTGCGGGCGGGCGGGGAAGTGGTGCCGGCACAAGCAGTGCCAGGGCGCAGAGAAGGGACGGCGAGCGAGGGGCGGGAGAAGTTGTGGCCAAAGTACTGGCCTTTGCCGAGGGTGTTTAGGTCGATGCGGTCCCATTTCCGAGGCTGCTGCTGCTGCTGCTGCTGCTGCTCTTGCTGCTGCTTGTCTTGAGTCTTTCTGTAGAAGACTTCAGTCAGTCAGGTCGACCGAAGAGGGCGGCGGGCGGCGTACTGAGACCTTTTCCTGTCGCTGCCAAACTTGAGGCCAAAGAAGGAGACCATGGCGGGCAAAAGGAGCGAGATGGATTAGCTATTACGATTCACTGGCTGCGTTTACGCAGGCCGGGTTCGATGACGGCCGTCGGGGGGCAGAGGTGAGGCTAGATTTATGGAGAGGAGGGCGGGTCAATGGCTGGCAGCAATTGTGGTGACTGCTGGGCCGGTGACGTCGAGAGCGAGCGTCGGAAGCGAGAGGCAGTCGCTAAAAGCGAGCGGCGAAAAAAAAAGCAGCGAAAGAGAGTGTGTGCGAGATTCCAGATTGCGAGAGAAAGAGAGAGCGTGTTATCGCCATGCGCCGTCGAAGCGACTCCGCCAGGCGAAGGTGACCATTCCACGGATCGAGGATTCGATGGGCGGTGCGGTTGCCACAGCAGAAGCCTTGAGCGGATAGGGCTGAGGACGGGACGAGGAGGATGAGACAGTCTTTTGTCGGGGAGCGGCCACGACGTTGTTCAGCCGTCGTTGGTCGTCGAGGAAACGAGCGTGGGTTGGTGTGAGAGGGCCTCGAGGAATGGAGGATGTGTGCCTGGCGCCACGTCTCCTGTCGGCGGGACAGGGCGATGCGAGAAAGGAGCGTGGTGTCCCTCTGTGGCGACGGAGAGAGAATCAAGGATTGATCAAGCCGAGCGGTTTGTGGGATTGTTTGTGGGAGGCTTTTTCTCGACGAAGCGGTTGGACGGCGGCCGAGGGCAGGGATGGTGCAGGCGGGCGGCCCCTGGCAGATATACCTGCAGGCACACGAGGTGGCGACGGGCTGCCAATGACCCGTCGTGGCCAAGGACAGGCCAGGGCAGATGTGCGTGTATGTGCGTGCGTGTGGTGTGGTGTGCAATCTTGGGGTGTCGAGGGAGGGTGGAAATGGTGTGCCACGTCCATGCCAGCCGGCACGTGCACCTGTCTTGCCGCAGTCTCATTCGTCTGTCTCCTGGTCCAAGCCTTGCATGGTACCTACAGTATTCTATACAGAGTACTCTGTACATACACCCGAGATGCTAAGATGTTGGTGCCGACACACACGCACAACACACGCTCACCTTCTAGCGCCCACGGCACACTGCACACGGCACTCAGCCCACGGCGGCACAGCAGCCAAAGGGCAGCCCATGCGCAACAAAGGGAGCAGCGGCACGGCGTCGCCAAGCACCGAGGGGGCAGTATGTAAGTGCCAGCCAGCAGTGGGGAAAGGGGGGGGGGGGGGGGGGTGTGGACCGTCTTGCGCGCAGTGGGCGCCGTGGTCACCATCACCCAGTCTTCCATTCTTCCTTTCCCCAGATTAATCTCGTTTTGGCGGAGACGGCCAAAAAAGATGCTGCACCACCACCACCACCACCACCACCACCACCAGGCACAGAGACATGCAGTAGCTTGTGCGTCCTGCCAAAGAGACGTTTCTTGGCCGAGGCTCGTGGGCCAGAAGATACACATCTCATACACGGACACTGGAAAAGAAGAAAGGGGGAGAGTCAAGGGTCTCGTAGCAATTCAATGCAATGCAATGCATCCCCCACTGGACGGCTCGTCCCATGAAACGATGAAACACGCCTCTTTCTTTTTCTCGGCTCATGCTTGCCCCTGCAGCGGCCTCTGCAATGTACAGTATGTATTCTTGGCTTACGGCCATGCATTCTTGGGCACCCGGTGACGACGCCCTCTCAGTACCTAGACAGAATAGTCCATCATTACTTGCTACCGCGCTTCGCTGAGTCGTCGCGGCGAAAAGAAGTAGCAAGCATTGTCCGCCTGCATGGTGCGCGCCCTCCCGCCCTCATTCTGCGCAACACGGCATGGCGCATACAAACTGGGCGCTAATCCCGAGAGGCAACAAACACCTCCCAAATGACGCCACGAATCGCAGTCGCACGAAGCGGCACACCCAAGAGCCAGCCCAGGCCAAAGCCGGCCAAGGCCAAAAGCCTTCTCCCTCGTCCAGCGCCCCGGGCCACCGAGAATCCAGTTCGACTCCATCTAATACGTGGCCCGGCGCTACTCCTGCCTGCCAAATCCCTTGACTAGCCCGCCGGCTCATCCCTTGGCGAATGCTCGTGATGCATCGCTCCCTTCTTTGGCACCGTTTTCTCGCCACGGATTTTGAAGCGGTGCCTCCAGTCTCTGTGCCACCAGTCTCTCTGTCTCCAGTCTCTGTGCCTTCAGTCTCTCTGCCACCAGCCCCCAGCCCTCACCTTCGCCATTCACCTCTCCAGCATCGTCGCTGCCTTGACGTGGCCTCTCAATTTGGGGTATATAGAAAATTCGTACAAGTCAAAACGGTCCCCAAAAAACACCCAGCCTCCCAGTCACAACCCTACAGCTGCTGGAGCAGCTTTTGCTTCCGCCTCTCCAGCAGCTCCTTCTGCACCTCCTCCATGGTAGGCAGCACCCACACCTCGCCATCGCCGCCCTCGCCCGGCAGCGCCTCCCAGTCCTCTGGCGGTGCCAGGTCGCCCGTCTTGAGCAGGTTCTCCCTCGCCTGCCGCTCCTTTTCCGCCTCGTACCGCAGCAGCTCCTCGGGCTCCTCGTCGGGCCCCCAGCCGTAGTAGGCCGCGTCGACGGGCCTCCGCAGCATCCTGTCCTCACCGTCCCCCGGCGCCTTGTCGTCCTTGGCCGAGCCCTTGGCCGCCGCCTCAAACAGCTCCTTGACGCCCGGCAGCTCCTTGGCCCTGCCAAAGTAGCGGTACCCCTTGCCGCCGCCGGGCACCTCCCTGCCCTGCTCGTCGTAGACCCTGGCGCCGCCGCGCATGTAATTTGGCCCGCCGAGGTTGCGGATCTGCACCTCCCACATGTGTTTTTCGCGCATGAGCTTGTTGATTTCGTCGTTGAGGTCGCGGATCTGGTAGTCGCTCAGGATGGGCTCCTGGATGCGCGACACCTTGCGCGAGATTTCGCGGAGCACCTGGCCGCGCCATTTCTCGCACGCGGGGATCGAGTCCACCTCGGTGATGAGCTTGGGGCGGCGCGTGCGGCCGGCGTCGATGATGCCCAAGTCCGCAGCCTGTGCCTCGCGGAAGCGAAACAGCATCGACTGCGCCTTTTCCGAGTTGCGAGCCTGTCACGCACGGGAAACAAGGTGAGCATGGAACTGTCTACGGGGATGCAGAGGTGGTGCATGGCGGGCAGGCTGGGGGGGGATGCGCACCATCGTGGACAAGCGTAGCGGGACAGAGTGCTGGGCTGTTTTGCCTTGGTGGCTCGCACCGCTGGACCGCTGATGCGCCGAGTCGTCTGCTGCTGCTGAGCAGCTCCTCGGCCAGCCTGGCGGGTGATAGGCTGGCGGACGGTAGGCTGGCGGGCGGTAGGCTGGCGGGCGCGGGTGGTTGGGCGCGCAGCGTCTGTCGAGAGAGGACGGCCCTGTTCTGCCGCTGTTGCCGTCGATGAAGTCTTGCCAGCCTCACGGCGGGGCCCACCCAAGCTTGGCTGAGGTTGGCAGCGGTGCGGCGGTAGCCTAGTGCAGTACCAGGTACCTCTTTTACCTGTGAAATGGGTGCCTGCCTAAAGGTACCTTACCTAATTGGGTACTGGAGGCTCGCTCGGCCTGCAGTTTTTACTGCAGGAGTTAGAGGCTGCCGCACCGGTGGAAAAATGGGCCGGCCTCGGGTGCCCCACTACTCTACTCTGTGATCTGATCTGATCTGCCTGCAGCAGTTCGTGATTCACGCAAACCTCACCTCAACACCATCGTCGCCTCGCAGTCTCAATATCCATCCAAGGCCCCACTCGATGACGCGCGTGAGTTTAATTCTGCCGCCGCTGCCCGCCCAGACGACCCAATAGCGGCCAATTGCTTCTGACAATCACTCGTGCGCCCGCACTGATTGGCGACAGACGGCGGCAGAATTATTCTTCACCGACCTCGCTCGAGTGAGTGACGCATTTGAGGCCGGATGAGGCGAATGCGACTGATTGTGAGGCGGCCTGAGGCATCGCAATCCATGGTGCACGCCTATAAATATCTCTTCTGCTCCCCCCATCCTTCCTTCCTTTCTTCCCTTCACACCAACACCATCAAAGGTAACAGCCCCAGCAGCCTCTGCTTCTTGGCTCCTCCCCTTCACTTGGTTATCTAGCTGACATCTGTAGGTCACCACCACCTTTGACTCGACACTCGTTCTCGACAACAACTCGACGACCACTCGACGACAACCTCGACGACAACCTCGACGACCACTCGACAACAACCTCGACGACAACCTCGACGAACCTCCTCGACCGAACCTCCTCGAACGATCCTCGAACGAACCCCGATCCTCCTCGACGACATACTCGACGACAACCATCGACGACAACCACGACGACAACACCCTCGACGACAACCTCGACAACGACAACCTCGACACTTCGGACCGAGACCTAGGTGGAAACGAAGTCCAGACTTTGGTTTGCGACTACTCCTTTCCCCATTTATGATGCCGAAATGATGATACAACTCAAAGAGCTTCGGCTCGATTGGGAGACGGGATCCGGGTTTACTCGGGAACCTTGCCCTGTCTGGCTGCTGGCCATGACCCCAAGAACAGATATCTGATCGGAACCCTGCCCGTTTTCCTTTGTTTCCACTTCACCATTGAGTCACTCCATGCCACAACACGTTGGGTTTCCTTTAGTCTGGTCCTCACTTTTCATCGTCTTTGCAGTTCGGGCTCTCTTTCCTTGTCTGCAATGTTCGACAGCCGCAGTGATGATGCAACACACACCTGACAGATTGACCTTTCTCTCGTCCCCCGAGGCGAGACTGAAGTGTCATGACAAGACGGAACACCAAGTAGTTTTCAATCTGAGCGGCTGAACATGGCGGTTGGGTGATGGGGTTGGAGCAGTGGCGGGGCAACTCGTTTGATGTGCAGGGTGGAGGCCATGACGACGGGGTTTTTCCCTTTTGATGACCCGGTGATGATCAAGGTCCAAAAAGCCAAATTTGCAGGCAACAAGCGGCGCTTTTGCACTGCAGAGTTGTCGATGAGAACACAAGAGAGCTAGTCTGAGGGTTCATCAATCTTTTCATCCTTTGATCTTTCTGTCTGTCTGTCTTTTCAGTCTGCTGTATGTCACGAGAGTGTCTTGGTCCATAGCCAAAATCATAACATGCAAAATTCTTCACGTCGCCTCTGTCCTGTGTGTCCCGAACGCGTAGCAAGCCTGGCCCACACGGTGGACGTGAAGACGGGCCTGGCAGCTGTTCTCCAGCGCGGCAGTGTTCGGGTCGCCCGAACGCCCTTGAGGACTGCGCCGCCCGGGGTTGTGCGCGAGGCAGGCTGCGTTGCTTGGTGGCTGGCAGCGGCGGCGTCTTTGGGTCTACGCTTTTGGTGTTTGACGAGCGGCGCTTTTCGTGTTCGGTGCTTTGATGCTTTGTGCTTGCTGTGCTTGCTGTTTTTGTTGTTCTGGCTTCGAGGTGGCGGTTCAAGGGCACAACGCCCCCAGCTTCTTTGAGGAACATTGGCAGGGCTCGTCTCGCGACAAAGACGGGCAACGTAGGCACGCAAGCAGGAACTGTCCATCTCCTCGACGAGTCCCAGATGCACACACCGCTGCCCCATCACGAAGCGACGTCCCCAAAGCCGCAGGCCCCAAGGCCGCCACGCCCGCACCCCGACAAAAGGCGAGCAGGAGGAAACAAACAAGAGCACAAAGGAACGAGAAGGAGCGGACAGAGTCGCTGGTTCTGGCGGCTCCGCTGCGCCGTGCCCGGACACGCGACCTGTCCCGCTGACGCCCTCTTGCTCTCTGCTTGGTGGTGGTGGTGGTGTTTCGCAGCAGGCACCCCAGCTCTCTCCCGTCTCTACCCTCCACGCTGGAGTCGAGAGGACGAGAAAAGAATACTGGGACAAGGCAGGATCGCCATGAGAAGCTGCCTCGTGCCTTTCATGTTCCGCCTCCTCCACGCGGCGCCGCGTCGGGTCATGAGTTGGCGTTTCCAAACAAGCAACTCCGCTCCCAGGACATGACCGGCGAGCCTCGACGGAAAGAAAAGACTTGGGCCGAGGATGGCAGCCAGAGTGCCGAGTCTCCCCATTCATTTCTACCTACCGATTTCACGGCGCCCTTTGTCGTTGGCGCCCGTGTTCCTCAGCAATCCTCCAAACCTGCAGCCCGAGGCCGGCAAATCCCCTCCTCCTCGAAGCCAGAAGGGCAGTAGAAAAGGTAAGCGAGGGCAAGACGATGGGGAAATACAAGAGAGAGAAAAAAGGTCGAGAAAACGTCTCTAAATCGTTGCATTCGCCATGTGCCTGCCGTCTCTATTCTTTTTTACACGTAGCGAGAAATGCCCATGCCCGTCCCTTGCCTGTGCGACCGCCACCCATCATACACTCAAGAAAAGAACGCACGCAAAAGAAACACCCTCGACGTGTCCCTAGGCCTTCTTGCCTCCCTTGGCTGGCGGCTTGCTGTACATCCAGATTGCGCAAAAGGCCACAAACCCCGTCACCGTTGTGGCGATGCCCGAGAGCCAGGGCCAGGCGCCCGAGATGACGAAGCTGCGCGGCCACTCGTCGTGCGCCATGTGCCGTACGCTCACCGTGCGCTTCTCCTCAATGTACGTCGACAGCGGCCGCTTGTAGTCGACCATGAAGTTGAAGATGCCGTGCTGGTCGGGCAGCGTAAAGTCCTGGCCAAAGATGGTCGCCGTCTCCGTCACCCGCTTCGGTAGCAGAGGGAGCCGGTGGAAGGGGGACAGCATGGAGAACTCGAGCTGGAGGCTGTCGCCCTCGGGCAGTGTGAATGGGATCCACTTGTCCCATGAATACTCCGAGATAGAAATGCTGTATGACTGTGCAAAGGGTCAGCGGCAGGGACGGCAAAGAGAGCGAGGCTAAGAGCGCCAACTCACCACATCGGTTTTGATGCGGTAGATGGCGGGGTTGGATTCGTTATGCCCCTTGAGGCGATGCTCAATCGAGTTGACGCGCAAGACGCAAGTCTCTTGGAATGTCCAGCCCGACAGGCGCTTGGCAAACTCGCGGTTCTCCGACTTGGTCTTTGCAGCGCCGGGGCGCGCAGCCGTGGCATCCATCCACTCATCCTGCAGCATCTCGACTGAGCCCAGCACGGCGACACGCGCAGAGTTTTGCGACTGCACAGTCGAGGCGAGGACAAGCTGCCGGCCAGCGGCAAAGAGCTCGTCTGGGTCGACAGCGGCAAAGTGCTCTTTGGGGTTGTAGCTGTACGCCGTCGGGGGGGCGCGCAGAAGAGGCGTCAGCAGCTTGCTCTGGCCCAAGACGTGGCCGGACGCGCGGGGAAGAGTCAGGACGGCGCCGGGCATGGTGAAGAAGTCGTGGGCGGCCGAGGGCATCTTGGTCGGGCCATCGAGGACGAGCACGTCGTGGGCCTCGGCGGCGTACTCGGAGTCGTAGTTGAAGTGATCGACGACGGTGCTGGTGCGCTCGGCGGGCAGGGTCACGTCGAGCTCGGAGAGAAGGGCCGTGATGGAGGTTGAGGCAGGAGTCGTCGACGACATGGCCACGAGAATGTTGCCGCCAGCCTTGACAAAGTTGACGAGCAGGCTGGGCGTCAAGTTGGGTCCGAGGCCTAGGAAACAGTGAGCGTCGGGACCGGCAGACGGGGAGGAGGCTTCTTCTTACCCTTGACCTTTGTGGGAAAGAAGATGAGGTGATCGTAGTTTCGCTCTCCCAGATGGAACAGCTGCAGGCCCTCGCTGCGAGGCGTCTCATACGAGAGGTCGAAGCCTCGCGCTGGAAGAAGAGAGGGGATCAATTAGCGACGAGTCCAGCAATTGATTGCGCCCGGGCTCAGGCAGGACTCGGGGGCTCACCCTTGAGGTCGCCAAAGAAGTGCGTGTAGGCATGCTGGTGCTCGACCTGGTCCAGCACAACCAGCAGGCGATGGCCCGCGGTGCTCAGGGCCGCCGCAGCTGCCGCAAAGAGAAGCACGGCCAGGCTGATGAGAGACTGCATCGTCGAGTCCGTGCAGCGGGTATGTTGGGGGCGGGCGCGGTTGTCGATGGGAGGCGGAGAGCAAGCAGTCAATGTTGGCGCCAGCTTGAGCTCCAGGTCACCGCTTCGGGCTACGTAGCCTCGCCGGGCCAGCTGCTCGGTCAGCTTCTCGGTCAGTGGGGTGTGTGTCAGCACCGCACACCGAGGTGAGGTGAGGTGTTGTGGGGAAGCCGGTGAGGCTGAGTCATTATCCTGGGCCCACTGACACTTTCGACGCTGAGTGTGTAGCTCAGCTGACCCTCCCGCTTCGACGCTTTTCGACGAGAGCACTCGATGGAGGCTGAACTCTCCAGTTTCCATACGCAAACCTCGGCCAGAAACAAGCTTTGATAGGCCGGCCCATGACGTCTCCGCGCGCTGCCACCGCCAAGCCGTTGCTCTGTGCTCTGGGCCACAAACGGCTCCATGATAATGTTCAGCTGATAAAGGTTGTGTTCAGAATCACGATAATAAACGCAGGACACACTCTCCTTGTCCCAAGAAGCAGCGCGAGGATCCCTCGGCCTTGGAAGCATCAAAGACAAACAAACACTATACAAGGGTTATTATCTCAACTTCCGGCGCGCTTGCCCCCAGACCCGAAGTCTTCTCCCCAAACATGAAGCCGTCGAGGAAGGATTCCCCGCGAACTTGCTTCTTGCCCTCAAACTCGACGCTTGGCGAGAGAACAATGGGAACACTGCACCCGGCAACAATCCATATTTCGTCACCGACGCCGCACTGCTCCCGCGCGAGTCCAATGTGGCCCCTGTCGGTGATGAACGGCTGCCACGAAAGTAAGCGCTTCATTCGCATAAACGTCTTTCTGCCTTGTCCCGGATCCGCGAATCTAGATCCGAAGCCAAGTTCCCCCAACTGTCTGCCCAGACTTGAGCCACGACACCAGTTGTAAAACATGCTTGGAATCACGTCCGGGGAAGGTACCGGATCCAGACACACCCCGAGTAAACTTAGAGTGCGCGCAAATGCCTCGGCTCGGCTCACGGCGTCGGGATACGGCGTGCTCTCGGAATTCTCAGCTGGCTTCATCCAAAAGTCGAAATACTGCTGGAAAAGCTTCGAGTTCGGGTCCGACAGCTCGGCACGTCGACCCGGCTCGCAAAAGTCTCCGAGAAGACTGATTTTGCCCACCAAGGCAGCTGTAACGGCCAACTCGTTTGCTTTGAAGCGGTACGTGGCAGCCATGGCACCGGGTGCGTTGAACAGCGTCTGCGGACGGTTCAGTCCGTGCAGACCCAAACAACGCCGGAGACGTGTTGAATGCCAGTTGGGGACCCACGACGGCCCTTTGAAGGGTCCAAGTGACGTTTGCGACGCCTGCGAGCGCAACTCGTCTCTTTGTACCGGCGTACAGAGTCCCAGAAAGTCCAGGTCGTTGTGTATACGGGCATGGGACTCGACGGAGCTCCTGTATATCTCTTCGGCGTCGAGGTCGTATCGGATGGGATTTCCCGAAGCCTCTTGCAGGCTGCACAGACCGAGCAGCCCATATACTTGGTCGTGTGCCAAGGTGGCGCGGGTTGAGCGGAGATCTTCGAGCAGCCACAACAGGCTTTGATGACCTTGGCCGCCGGAGAGGGTTTTCCTGAGTTCTTTGAGAGCAAAGATTGGCCTTGCTGGACCGACTGTCGCGAACTTGAGCATCTTGATCTCCTTGGGTCGAGCTACCAAGGCACGGGCAGCTATGTCGACTCCTCGAAAGAGGTCATTTAGCGTCATGACGTCGGAGCCGCAGAGAAGAACCGGGTCCCTGGGGATGGCTGCCTCCTGAACGACCCATCTCCTCTGAAACCAGTCACATTCGAAGAGGCGCTTGAGGCAGTCCCAGCCGATGGGATCGAACAGCCTCCAAGGTGCGTCGTCTCTAATTTCTGTCCGGGCCTTGGTTATGTGCCGAAGATAGCGAAAAGCGTAAATCAGGTGGCTGTCCGACTCATTGATCCAGATGAGGGCCGACGTTGCCTGCGAGTATATGCGCCGCATGAGCGCAATCTGAGCCGTCTTTTCGTTAATGTCAGTCTGGTTGATACAGACCATGTCTATCCACAGCGGCAGCCTGGACCCATTGTCCCAGAGCTGAGGCAGACTGCTGGAGTCGTGACAGAGCAGAGACAGCAGCAGTGCCTCGAGGTTCTTTGAGATTTGCACCTCTTTGTTGCCACATCCCGATTCAAGGTGCATGAGACCGTCGGCCATTTCGTCACCCCAGACATGAGATACCGAGACAAAGGGAGGCGTATTGTCGATGGTGGCTCGTCTGAGCCGTCCCGCAAGCCGCCCGGAACTGGTTCCCGGAAGAAGCTCGAGGAGGCGAATTTCCTTGGTCGGTGCGCTGAGACAATAGTGACTCGAAGCCATCATCGCCAGCGGATTCTACAGCAGAGATGGAGTCCAGCTGAAGTGCTACCCCGCCAGTTTGAGGGGATCTTGCCCCTGTGCTGGGCAAGCAGTGCAACGAGCAGGTCTAGGGGCCAATCGGCACAATTATTGCCCCGACCTTTTATATAATCATTGACGATTGACCGGTCCTTTACCGGGTTGTATATTGAGCTTGCTCAACTGGCGTACTATACTTTGGTCACCAAGGTCGGGAGGAATAGCTGTACTCAATCGTAACCAAGCTGGGCCTCCATCTCCATCTCCGCCTCGCGACATGGATGACTTTCCGAGCCCAAGGACAAGTCAGACGAGCAAGACAAAGGCTTACTACGACTGGGCTCTGATCAACCTGCTCAGCGACAGGCCGATTCGATCCATAGAGTCGCCAACGCCCAGCGGCAACCAGGAGAACAGACGTCTCAACTCGGGCCGTCCTGTTTCTCACTCGTCCAATGTGCGTGGACGTCCACCAGAGTGACCAGACACGTCGTTCTCACCAACGGCCGACGGGACTTTCCGCTCCCGGACGTCATGCTAAAGACCCCAGGCCACAACGAGTCGCGCTGTCAAACCATCACAGGCCTTTATCAGTCGACAAGCAGTGGAATGACGACGACGAACTGCCAAGCATGTCGGCTCTGACCCCAAATAATTAGTACGTGGGGCCGGCTGGAAGACCTTTTTGTTTCAAAAACGCAAAGCGAATTTATAGTCGACGAGGAATTGTTGAACGGCAGCGACCTAGTGGTGGATATAGAGGCTGATGAAACTTGTAGGAGAGCATAATCGGGGTCTCTCAGTCCATCAGCAGCCCAACTACCAATGGGTACCCCGTGCTTCGTACCAGAGAAAGCGTTGGCAGCAGGGGTAGCGATGAGTGGTTCACGGCGCCCTTTCTTCACCATAACCATGCCGGACAAGGTTGGAGAACCCTGCAGGATCCCAACGCCGCAAGGCCGCAGGAGCCTTTTTCGCCCATAACATCATCACCGCTAAGCCTTACTGACTGACGTGCACGAGGCTATTTTTCTTTTTCTGTACTCTCTCACAGTAGCACGCTTCATGGTGTACTACGTGGCCGCAGGCCAGCATGAGCCGGGATGGGGAAGCCGTGGCTGTCTCACTGTCTCAATCTTCTCCCTGTCCACTTCGTGTGTCTCTCCGCGAGACACATTGAGACTCGCCTATCGGGTCATCCATTGAGTGATACTGTCACCCACGGTATCCTAGCGCGGCAGTATGCCTCGCCAGTCATTGTAGTCGGACTAGTTGGTCTAGCCCAGTGCAAGGGCTGGCTGCAGCAAATTACCAAATTCCTGAACATGGTAGTTGTTTAAGTCCTGAAGCACCTGTCCACGGCTTGGCTCTGAAAGCAGAACTGGGGATTCTCATCGCTTTGTACCTTTTATATTTTTTTAGAATAACTAGTCTCAAATCCTCCATTCGCTCAATTCATCTACTGAAGCTCGTCGCCGGACCTACTGGGTCCTGCAGCTGGCAAACGAACCCGAAGTCGTCTGCGGCCTGCACAGTGTGTCCATCAACGTCTCAGCACGGGATATGTGACGAGTCCAAACCCCGAATACGCAACGTAATATTCGTCTGCAAGATCAGTTTTTACAGGAGGATGTACAGTATGGTAATATATGTACAGACATGCGTAAGCCTGCATAGATCTACGTCTACCCCTTGGCTCGCCTCCCGCACTTGATTGGCCCAAACAAGGCGTGCCAGGGAGCTCTTCCTTGGAAGAGCTTCACGATTCCGTGCATCCGCGCCTTTAGCTCTTCTTCTTTGGATACTCGTCATCAATTGCCTGATGCCAACTCTGATCCGCGTGGAGCCAATTGCCAGACTACCTGGGATGCGTGATATGTCGGACGTTGCAGGAATGCCAAGATCAGGGCGCTCATTTGCCCAAGAGGCAGCAGGCAATGCGCAAGGTCGCATGAGCGATGGCATCCAACTTTCTAGGCAACGTCATCTTCGACCACCTCACCCATTCTTCAACCAGCGAGACTCTAACGCGTCAACAAAAACATGGGCCCCTTGTGATTCTGCTGCCACAGCGTCAGGTCAAAGGTGCCCTCAGACAGCTGGCTACTGCCCGGGTCCCCCGCCCAGACAAAGGTCAAGCCCTGGACGACGTGGCCAGTCGAAAGGTGTATGGCGCAGTCGCAGCCCTCATAGGCCGACGTCTCGTATCGCTGCAGCCTCAGGCACTGGTCCATTGTGGTGGCGCGCCAGGCCTTGCCGTCGACGCGGACGGGGCGGCCATGGCGCGGGCGGGTGAGGGCCGGATAGAGGGCGCGCCACATCTTGGGCTCGAGGCCCTCGACCCAGGCATCCTGCAGCTCGGGCAAGTGGTCGAGCGCGGCAACGTACCTGAGCACCTCGGGATCCATGAGGGTGCCATAGAAGAAGAAGGTGCAAGGCTCAAAGCCACCGTCGTCGGCCGCAGCCGGCCCGTCGACGCGAGGGGGGAGCAAGTCGCCGCTGAACAGCGACATTTGGCCCGAGTTGATTGCTTCCACCAGGAGTCTCTTGCCCTCGAGCATTTGCGCCGCCGTCACTGGCCGGCCATTGTCGGGGTTTGCCTTGCTTGTGTCTGGCACTGGCCTTGTCAGCCCAGGGTACCATGATGTGAAGGATGCCGACTGAACCTTGGCCGGGCTCCATAGCCAAGAAAGAGACCGTCGTTGTCGCGAAGCAGCGTTCAAGAGATGAGGCGCCGTCTGTGGTGCCCGCGGCGATGACTGAGGGTTGATGACGATGGAAACCTGAAGCTGGCCGAGCCCCGTAGGCACGTGATAGATACCGGCACACCGGTATTTATTTATCCAGCTTCTAGGGGATCCAAGGGTATAGGGTAACGGGGTTTGGTCACGGAGGCCTAACTAGATCAAGATGATTCTGTATATAAAACACGGCATCGGATCCGTCCGGCACAAAGTTAAACTTGGACTCAATTCGACTTGATAACATGGAGGAAGAGGCCTGTATAACATCATGTGTCGTCAATCTTCATAAGCTACATATCCCATCAACCGGCTACGCACTCCTCTGCGACGACAGCTTGGACAACGGATACTGGCCATGGCGGGCGTTTTCCTCCATGCGAGCAAGGCGCATGGCGCGCTGCTTCTGCTGCCTGCGGCGGTACAGGAAGAAGCCAGCGGCGGCGAGGACGGAGGCGGCTGCGAGCGAGCCGACAATGGCGCCGGCCATGGCACCCGGCCCCATCTTGGAGCCGGCCGAGGTGGCCTGTGCGTCGGTGGCGGGCGGGGCCGAGGCCGGCCCGTTGGCGCCGTTGGCGGCGGCGGCGGCCTTGTCGTCCTCGCCGGGCTCGGTGGCGTTGAAGCAGGGGATCCTGTGGTTGAAGTCGGTGGCGGCGACGTAGGTGATGTCGGCGCAGGCGTAAAAGGTCTGGTTGTGAGGCGCGTCCCAGTCTGCCTTGTAGATGATTTGCAGCGTGGCATTGGTGCCGGCGGTGACGCGCGCGGGGGCGTCTGGGATCCGGGCGCAGGTATGGCCCGGGTTGAGGTCGTTGATGTCGGTTGACTCGACGAGGGTGCTGAAGTCGGTGTTTGACGTCGGCTCTGGAGACGGCGCCGTTAGTTGGCCGGGCTTGCTCTGGCCGACGGACAGGTTGACATGCCATTCGAGTAAGAGATGCTTATCTTGCTGTTGTAGTAGTCGTCTTGCGCAACGAGGGCAACGGCGCCGCCGGCTGTCATCACTGGTGTCAGCCGCCGCCTCTTTTGCTTAAACTCGGAGACATACTCAGGGGAAACTTGGTCCTGTTGCCAGCCGCGGCACGCGAGCCACAGGGAGGCTGGTTGTCCATGTCGCCAGACCAAACCCTGTCCGGCGGCCACATAAAGGCCGAAGGGCCCATGTAGTCATCCTTGACGCTGGCCGTCGACGGGTTGTTGCCGTTGGGCGAGCTGCTGGCTTTGGCGCCATGCTCGGCAGCAGCGGCCATGGCCAGGCCAAAGGCCAACATGGTCCCGACAGAGTGCATGTTTGTTTTCTATCGATGCAGAGTGGAAGCAGCGTCGAGATGCAAAGAATCAAACCCGAGTGAGAGCATCAGGGAAGAGGGTTCGGGCGGCGGCGGGAATAATCTACCCAGACATTCGAGGAGAACAACCCCCGGCAAGCAGACTTTTCATGCCGAAAACTCTGCACTCGACGTTTCCGGAGCTTCGACCGAGCGTGTAACCCAAGGGTGCGTGTGAGGGGAAAAGTTTTGCTTATCAGATCATCTAATCTTATCAGATGCGCCCTCGGCGCGCGTGGGCTTCGCCGACTTTGCCTCGGTCACTACACATACATGGTGGTATAGCAAACGGGCCATCTTCAGCCGTGCGCGTTGTGCATATTTGCATCCATGCAGTCGAAGCGGCTTTTCAACACATGGCCGGAAACAAGGCCCTTGCTCGCGCTTGTGCTATCCCAACTCTCCTGAATCATGCACGTTTGTGTGCTTTGCGTGTGCCGCCAAAGTAAATACCCGTGCAACCGTTATACTTTATCATTATCCTTCTTGTACGCATGCCTGCCCCAACCGTTTTAGATTTTGCCCCACGGAGCAGGCTGCCTGCAACGTGCGAGTGCCGGCAGGGCAAAAGGCAAATGGACAGCAAGTCGAGTTCGTTATCCATACATGCATAAGAATGGGAATGTGAAGAATCGGCGAGTTAATGCTCCGGGTCATGACCTTTGCGGCGGAAATCAAACGAGTTCCCACATTGAACTGCTCCGCACCAATCATATCTGTCCGATGGCTAGAGGACTCTGCAAACTATAGGCTCAATGCAGCAGACTGCCCTCTTCCTGCATCTTCCATGCAGGGCAATGGTGTGCGAGCCCAACTGCATGTTATCGTGAACCATTCGTGTTGACCTTTCGTCCGTGACTTGGACCCCTGTCAAACTCTCGTTCCGTCATTGCACAAATATGGGCACGTGTTGTACCAAATTATCTTGGCCTCCATCCCTGGCGAATGCTGTTCAAAATTAACGCATGTCTGTATACACATGTACGTCCATGTCCACGTCAAGTATATTTTTCATATCCTCTGACGAGAAATGCATCGGCATATCCTCTGTACATGTATACCCTTTTCGTAGGCTGTAAACACGGAATGGTCCAGTACGTAAAAGGAGTTCTGGGAACCGGGCAAAGTCCCGCATACTGCTCTGGGCCAGCATGGCCTGGATCCGCCCAAGTATACGCACGTTTGCGCGTGTATGTTTATGTATACACCACGCGACGTCTCCATGGCATTGGAGATGCCGTCAGACGCGTATATAACGAGCTGCTTCGTCACTCTGTCCCTGTCTCTTCTCATCATCATCCCATCTTCAACAGCCAGGAACGTCATTGCTTCAACGCTCAGCAAGCCAGCAAGCCAGCAACCGAACCACTCGCTCCTCACTTTGATCAACATGTACTCGGTTTCAGCCTTTGCCGTCTTGGCGGCTACTGCGGCAACCCTCGTGGGCGCCGCACCCATCGTGCAGGAAGATGCCATTTACCTGGCGCTTGTTCGGAGGCAGGGGCCGCCGCCGGGCGCTGATATCAGCAAGTTGAAGCCCGAGGAGCTCAGCGCCCATATTACATGCGGTATAGTTGCTCACCTTGTCATGAATGGTTGCGTCTTGTGCTCATGGCCGGCATAGGTCCGGTTGTCAGCAAGTGGAGGGAGGTGCAGAACGAATGCGAAGCCGAGGGTATGCGTGACGCGTATATGGCCTGCCATGCGGTCAAGGACAACTTGTCGGTCCCGTACCCAACGCTGGCTATCATCGATGGAAAATGCCATTACTCGACCGGTCGCCCGGCTCGGTCCGCCGACGACAAGATGAGCAACGATCAGCCCCAGCCCCAGGCCAAGGCGCCCGAGGAGAAAAAGGCGCCCGAGGAGAAAAAGGCCCCCGTGGAGAACAAGGCGCCCGAGGAGAACAAGGAAGCTCCTCAGGAGAAAAAGGCCCCCGAGGAGAAGAAAGAAGCTCCTCAGGAGAACAAGACTCCCCAGGAAAACAAGACTCCCGAAACCAAGGCGCCCGAGGAGGAAAAGAAGAACGCGGCCGACTCCCACACAACCTCCACCGCCTCTCCGACCGCCCAGGCCACCAAGCCCGCCGAGGCGACGCCCGTCAACAGCGGCAACCCCACCGTTGTCGCCGTTCCCAAGGCCACGGAGACGGAGACGCGCTCCTCGTCGGCCCCCGCCGCGTCCGGCACCGGCAACAGCGCCCAGAGCGCTGCTGTAAGTAAGACAGATGCTTCCACCCCCTAGGGTTCCCGTCTCTAACGCGCCGCCACAAAAGCCGCCCATGCCCACGCCCACGCCGAGGCCATCTTCTGCTAATGTGACGAGCGGTGCCGCAAGTGCCAACTGCTTTGACTTTGTGGCCGCTGCCGCTGTGGCCTGTCTCGTCGTGCTCGCCGTCTACTGAAAGAGCGGCCGACGAGACGGATGCCGCTTTGCACATACGGTGGAAGCGAGCGCTCCGGGTCTTGATTGGCTTCTATTACAGTGGATACATTGTTCTCTTCACGTCCATAGTATCTGCCTTGGCTTGAGTTGCAACCTCGAGATAGAAACAAAACCCTTTCGGGGGCTTGTCCGAAAACGTCTCGTAACCTTGGAACCAAAGCGTGCTCACCCTGATGCTCGTTGATCTTGAACAAGAAGTTGGTATTGATGATGCGTTCCGTCTGTATAGGCCTTTATATGGCTGTTTCCATTCCGTCCATTCCCACTCGCTAACAAAATGCCTCGAAACCCAACTCAGCCCCTAGGCCGCAATCATGACATCCAACGTCTGCAGACTACTCGTGCTGCGGTCCTGCCGAGTGCCCTTTCTCCTGAGCTCGGCGCGGCCTTTGCCAAACACTCCATTGGCGACAAAGCGGCAGCCGTCCTCGTCAATGACGAGCGGGCTGGAAGCCCCCCTTGTCTGCAAGAGGGTGAGGACCTCGTCGTGTGCGTCGAGCACGTTGGTCACCTTGCCCGGAAAGACGTGGATGATGCCCTGGTTCTCAAAGGTGAAGCTGCTGCGGAACTCGGTCGGGCACTTGGGCTTGGCCAGGACGCTGCCGTACCAGCCCTCGTAGCTGAAGCGGCTGGAGAAGTCGGGCCAGAAGCGGTTCATCTCGCTCTCGGCCGGTCCGCGGATCTTGTCCGACACGAGCTCGTCCGTCAGCCGCTCGTCGAGGAGGCGCTGCGCCTGCTCGGGGGTGTCGTACGAGCCCAGGATGGTGTAGGCGCCGTGGGTGAGGATGTAGTCTCGGTGAGGCGTGGCGTCGTCCTTGGTGTCGGAGATGGCGGGCATCAGGCAGGGGAACCAGCCGTCCATGCAGATGAACGAGATGGGCTTGTTGGAGGCGGGCGAGTTGTCTCGGAACTTGAGGGCCAGACAGGCCTGGTAGGTGTGCTCAAAGTAGACGGGCGAGGCCTGGTTCATGACGGCATCGGGGACAAAGTGCTGGAAGCCGGTGCAGTTGATGGCGACGTGGCTCAGAAACGTCGTGGCAACGGCCTGGTCGTCGGAGCCGTTCCGCTGCTCAAACGTAATGGCCAGCTGCTTGCCGGACCCGGCCACCTGCTTGATGCTCCGGACCGTGGCGGCGAGAAGCAGGCCAACGCCGGCCTTTTCCAGCTTCTGCTCAAAGTGGCAGCGCGCGCGGGCCCCAATGGCGACGCTGGGCTCGTTGACGTCGTAGACGCAGCCCATGTCGGCAAAGTTGTGCGCGTCGACGTCGACCTTTTTGCACCCGGGGATCTCGTTGCACACGCTGTGAAAGACCTGGTCCGAGACCTTTGACGGGAATCTCTGCGAGTCGAGGCCTCCGTTGGCGTAGAAGGAGCTTTCGTGGTCGACGACGAGGTCGCCGTACATGTCGCGGAACCGCTCGAAGCTTGCCGTCTTCGTGTTAGTCCCGGTCTGTGTGAGGCGGGTCGGGAGGGTAGAAACTGTACTTTTTCTGGCAGTTGACGCGGGTGGCCTTGGAACGAGGGTAGTGAGGGCCTGACGGAAGCCGTTAGCTGCCTCCTCTCCGGGTGAGTTTTGGCTCCGAGGCGTACGTACCCCTGTGAAGACGGATGCCAAAGGCTCCAGATGTGCCTCTGAATATGCTGCTCTCGCGCTCCAGGAGAATGACTTGGTGGCCTTCCTTGGAGAGCTCGCATGCCAGGTGGCAGCCACTCCATCCGGCGCCGACAATGGTGACGAGCATTTTGGGGGGGTTGAGGGATCGAGAAGGTGAGTGCTGTCGGAGGGTTGATTGTTGCTGGATAGCTTTGAGAGGTGGATGAGTGTGTGATTGCTTCGGGAGACGGAGCGTCTTTAATATTCCTCTGCATCACGGTGACCATACCCGTGATGCGCAGAAGCACCGAGTCCATCATGGAGCCTGATTCCAAGTTTGCGACATGGTCCAGCCCGCGAGTTGCGAAAAGACGTCGCTGATTACACAACCGTCATGTTCGCAGTAAGCGGTGCCCGTCATGGCCATGCCGCCTAAAGTCGGGCTCCCTGGGCGTGTGTACCGCATGGGGCTTAATGCTCAGGGCTGTCGAGCCGTCTAGGCCTGGGACACCCCGGTCTTGTGTAACGCTTAGTGCTATGGAATCCTTGACTCGCGCCCTGGTTCGTCTCTCGGAGCGGTTGATGGCAACGCAGGGTAGGAGACGGGGTGAACCGCCGCCATGTCATGGTTTGAGTGCTTGGCAGCATCTGTATGCTGAGCCTGGATAGTATCGGATCGGATTTGGAGGCTGGAATATGCCCCGGAACCCGAGTGTACACAGGCCATGGGGTGTAAAGAGCCAAAGGCTGCGGAAGAGAGGGCCCGTCGCTGCAGCCCATAGCCCTTTCCACGACATCGCCAAAGAACCAAACCCGCAAACCCGATCCCCGACTCGTTTACTACATCCAGCTTCACGCATCTTCAATTCTGGCCTCAAGCATCGTCCCAAGTCTCCAGAGCCTCTCCCAGGGACGAATCATCCCAAGAGGCCATGATTCCAAGAGTGTGTTTGAGAAGAGTGGGCTCCTCCACACTTGCATGGCGGCAGTCGACTAATCATGCCAACGGGCATCCTGGTGCTGTTTCAAGTTTCCAAAAAGGGTCTTAAACCTCTCCGAAAATAGGCTCAAGATCAAAGCTGCGTGGGGCCGTCGGTGACAAGCTCCCGAAGCTATCCACCATTCCGTTCCGAGACGCTAGCTCGCCGTCGTGACGAAGCGGACCAACGTGGGGATTGGATTCGGGGCATGACGGTGGCCATCCGAGTCGACGTGGCCGAGAATCATGCTTTGAGAAGGCCAATGCGAGGGTCCCTCATCGCCGTGATGTGTCCAGCAGCATTGGGATGAAAATGATTCGTAAACACATGGCAATGATTCGCAAACATGTGCTCATGATTTTCGCGACATGTCGACCTCAGGCTTAGCCTCGGTGCTGAGCCCCCTTGATTACACCGCCAGTCAAGACGCATTCCTTGTCAGTTGAGAGTGGAACAGACATGAAGAATCAACACCGGCAGACTGGGACAAGACGAACACTTCCAGGCCAGTGGCTCCGCTGGGCAGATTGGAGGAAACAGAAATCGCTCGACCGTCTGAAGAAAGATTATCTTGTCCGAATAGACTCTCGGCCATGTCCGCCGCGTTTGAGCACCCAAATTCAGCCAAATAATGTGTCTGTCGGCAGTAGTCTCCAGTCGGGACTCGGGAGTCAGGGCACGGCGTCGACACAATGCCACAAGCGAGCCTCGTCCAAGCCGCCGGGCAAGATGGCGTTTTCCAACCATTGCATTTCGAAGAGAGTCAGAGATCGGCGCGTCCAGCAAGGTCCGCCCTGCTTGGCCAGGCCATCGACGTTGAGTCGTCGTATCCTGGCAACGCGTCCTCGGGCTTCGGAGGATGAGGTCCCGGGGCAGTGCACGTGACCGTGGAGCAAGCCGGAGGAGCATTTCCCCGTCTCCGCGTCGCCGGCTCTACGCATCAATTGACCTCAACACCACCAACCGCCAACAACCATCTCCATCAGCAATCTCCATCACTCTCACCAACCGCGTACGCTCGTCGCCTCTTCCCCCTACCCATCAACAGGGCAAGCGGCTAACACCTCCTCCCAGCACCATGCCGCCCGCAATCACTACGGCGCCCCTCTTCTGGTCTACCCCCCTCCGCTACTGCCGCTGGGCCGCCCGCGAACGTCCCGCCCTCTTCTGGTCCGTCGTCATCGGCGCCGCGGGGCCCATCGGCATGCCCATTGTCCCGCCCATCCGCCACTACTTTGGCGACACTGATCCGGCCCCCGTCCCCGTCACGTATCCAGGTACCTTGGGCCGCTGCACTCGAGTCGGGAGCTGGTGACTGACGATGCCATGGTCTAGTTCCCACCGGCCCTCGGAAACAATTGTCCGGCTACGATGACTAGACCAAGGTCCACGACCGAACGCCAGCATCGCCGAGCCACACACGCGCGGCATCAGCAGCCGTGCCGAGCTCTCCAGGCTCTTTCAGCAAGGGCGTCTCAACCGACACAGTCCGAGGCCACTGAGCAGAGCAACAAGCAACGAAACCACACCCCCAACTGACCGCGGAAAATGACGCTTTCCTTTCAAGACAAACCACGGCCCTCCCAGCCTCTGTTTAGTAATGTACACTAGCCCAGAGCGCAACCATCGGCCCCTCGGCGCCAAGTCCATGTCCAAGTCCATTACCCGTATATTCAAGTGTACCGCCAGGACTCCCTTCCCTCCTGGCTCCACACCTCAACCCGCGCTGGTTTTCGTAGTCGACCTCCGGCCTCGGCGGCTCAGACTCTATCTGTCCCCTCGGCCAAAGTTCCACTCGTACTGCACCCTGTTAGCTCACGCTCCAAGCCACCCAACACCCTGCGTCTCGGGAAACTCACCACGCGGCCGTCGTCGTCTCCGGTGTAAAGGCAAGTCGGCATCGGCGTGATGCACGTGATGCCAGCCTCGGTATTCTCCCTCTTGTCGCTCTTGCAGTCGGCGTGGTCCAGCCTCCGCAGCAGCTCCAGCGTCCACTTGCCCGCCAGCACGCTCTTGCGCCACACGTTGACCCGGCCCTTGCTGTGCCCCGTGAAGACGAGGTGGTTCTCCAGCCACTCATTGCCGGCGCCTTCGTAAAAGGCACACGAGTGCACGTAGTCGTCGGGCTCGGCGCAGACGTTTTGATCCAGTATCAGCGTGCCGTTGAGCGTGTACAAGAGCACATTGGGCCCCGAGCATAACATGACTTCGCCCGACACGTCGTTGATGCGCGCGCACTCGACCTGTCGCACGAGCGGCAGCTTGCGAATAAAGGAGAGCTGATTAAGGTCCCACAGGAACGCCTGGCCGTCCGACGACGCCGTCACAAAGGTGCTAAACGACTTGCTCACCGCAATGGCCGTCACCGGCGTCTTGTGCCCAAACACGCTCGACCTCGGCACCAGGTCCACCTGCTTCCCTGCCGCCGTGTGCACCGTGTACACCGACACGACGCAGTCTTCGCCCGCCGTGATGAGCGTCTTGGAATCTGCAAAACACGCGCACGAGAGCTGGCCCGTGTGGAGGTTCTCAAAGAGACCGGCGGGCTTGCGATTGTCGCTGAAGCAGAAGCGGATGCTGCTGTCCGCGAAGCCCCAGTCGAGAAACTTGTCGTAGGGGGGAAAGATGAGACGCAGGGGCGGCGCACAAAGGAGCCTATCGAGCTTGGATGAGTACACCAGGGACGCTACCCGATCATGGCTCTCTGTTTCAACGTCAGCCCAGCCGCCAGGGAACGAATACAGGAGGCGCCCTTACCCAGCAGCGGATGGTCTAGACAGACGAGCGAGAAGACACCCGTGTCAAGCCTCTTGACGGGGCATCGCACATACTCCCTCGCAGCATGCGGCTTCGCAAACACCTGGTGTGGAGTCTGCCCAAAGTTATGAATCACGCCCGCCGTAATCGCACGCTCGTTGGCGTCCGTGATGCGGTCCAGGTCGCTCGCGCCCGCATATGACAGGTGATGAAAGACGTTGACGTTTTCCACCGCCCCCTCGCCCCGCTGCTTGTAGCCAAAGACGAGATCGATCCAGTGGTGCAGGTGTTCGCTCACGTAGGGACTCTCGAGCGCCTCGCGATGCTTGGCGATGAAGATTTTCGGGTCGCCCTTTGCCCACGGCGGCAAGACCACGTTATCCACCTTGGCGCCGTTGCTCTGGCGGTGCCCAAAGTCGTACCCGTTGATGTTTGTCAAGAACTCGGGCAGACAGAAGAATTCTGGAATGAGCTCTCTGACGTCCGTCTTGTTCTTACACGAAGCCGAAGTCCACGCGTCCCCCACAGACTGGAACAGGCGATCCGCGTGGTCAAAGCTGTCACCCTGGACAAGCAAGTACGACTGCACAAACGGCGGCAGGCGGATGAGGTACGATGACACAATCATGGCCGACGAGTAGTGTGTGCCGTAGTGAAAGGGAGTCTGGCCAATCTCCTGCAGCGCATCGTACGTCTCCACGAAGCCGGAAACCCGGCCTTGTGTCTGCGCTCCCATAGGCTTCGAAAGGTCTCGAAAGGTTGCCGGATCCTCAAGGTCGAGATCATCGCTGGTGTAGTCGGCGAGAACCCACGGGAAGACGGGATACTGCGTCAGGTCATTAAACGTCCTCCCCGCCATGGTGTTGACCATCATCAGGTAGTGGAAGTTGGACATTTCTCCTCGCTGCCATCGCTTCATGACGGGATTCCAAGGCGTCGCGTTGAAAAAGGTGCCGAGTCGCGTTCCCAGGCCGGCCCCAAACCCCTGAGGGGAGTCCTCAAACGTCTTCAGCGCCTCCAGCCTCCAAGCATCCTCTGGATTCGGGAGCGCGTTTGGCGCGCTCGTGTGAGACGCCTTGCTGAGCATCTTGGCAAACAGCTGATCCCTGACGGCGGGATTGATCGTCGTCAGCAGGTAGCTCCGCCCGTCGGTGAAAAAAATCTCAATGGCGACGTCCCGGAAGAGAAACCGCCGCTTGGATACGCTGATGACGTCCTGCCATTTCCAATGTCTGCACTCCTGGTCTCGAGCCGCAGAGTTCTGGCGCTTCTCCAGCGTCTTGGCGCCAGTGACCACCATTGTAAAGGGGTCACGCTCGTCGGCCGGAGCCTCCCACACGTTGACAATGTCTCCGCTGGCGCACTGAAACACATTGTCCATGATGTAGAGGGCGTCTTTGCCCACAATCAAAAGTCCCTCGCAAGCCTCGAGACCGGTGATGCGCGACATGTTGTACGCAGCCTGTACGTGGTCGCCGTGCTCGAGTCGCCGCATCACCTTGCGATTCTTGTCCTCAAAGTTTTCGTCGCCCTCGTTCGGATCGTTGGGGTCGTCGACAAGCTCAAAGTCATCTTCGGGGGTGCATCCCGGCTCAGCCTGATCCGACGCTGACGCAGGCTCCGGGTTCAGAGTCGACGCATCGTTGCTGCCGTTGAAGCGCGTCAACGACGGCGGCGCGTCTGACGGACCACTCGAGGCCGCACGTGAACGCGCTTCGCCGGCTTTCCTCTTCGGCTGATATTTGACGTCCGCCGCGGCAGAGTCCGGCAGCAGCCGCAGCCTCATTCGGTTGCGGCCTTCGGTCCGGTCCAACTTCCACGTGGGCGGCGCTGGCTCGCTAAAGACTGCGCCTGGTCTCCGCAGATCCCGCTCCATCTTGCTGTAGGCCGCCGTGAGAAATGACAGGTCGTCCTGTTGGTCCTGCAGGAGACGCTGATACTTAAAGTACTCGGTGTTGTAGATGCTCTTCATCCATGCGCTGTTGCCCACCTCGTGGTTCAACAGTGTCTTTTCTGCGCTGACGGACTCTGCATGCCACGCCCTGAGCCTCTCCTTACGCTTCGACAGGCGGCCCCTCGCCGTCTCCCACGTCCGTTGGTTCTCCGCGCCGACAAAGTCCTCCCACGTCTTTGCCATGCTCCCCAAAAACAGCGTGTCCAAAGACGGCCGATGCTGGTCCACCCAAATCACAAACGTCTCGTCGTCCACCTCAGTGAGCTTCTGGAACTCTCTCGAGAGTTTTCTTTGATCTGAAGCCATGCATGAGCTAATCGTGGTGATGGACTCGTCCGGCTTCTGAACCAGGACGATGCGCAAAAAGTTGGCCGCGGCAATACGGATGGGTGGTCTGTCGTCGATGAGCTTCGTGTAGAGCTGGTACCAGAACAGCTTCAGAAAGTCGTCTTCAAGCGAGAAGCACTCGAGAATGGGCATCTGCCAATAAGCGAGCTTGTTCATAAATTCCTTGGCTTCCTGCTCCGCTACCCGGGAACTGTCCAGATCGGAAAGCTTGAGTAGGATGATTCTGAGGAAGCAGCTGCGAATCATGGAGACCGCCTGACTGCACAGGCGAACGCTTTTGCGTTTCGATACCTCGGGCCGCTGGAGCATCTCAATCAGCATGCCGCTGAAGTCAATCATGACTTCCGCCCCGTCAATGAACCAGCCCTCAAAAATGGCCTCTGAGATGTGCAAGCAAAGCCGGGACATGTTGGTGAGAATCCGCGGCTCGCAAATGACACTCTCGTTGCCTTGAATCTTCCCCGACACTCGGGTAATGACCCGCTTCAGGATATACGATTCCAGGTAAGCCTGATGCTCCTGGAATCCCGGCGGGACCTTGCTGAACAGACCGAAGCCCGCAAAGTCCTTGCGCGCAAATACCTGATCCACGAAGACGCCGAGCAGCAAGTCGAGCATCTCTTCTGAGAGAGCACCGCCATGACTCTGTTGCGGCTTGACCTGCAGGGACGGCACCGGCCGAGGGCCATCATCAAAAGATGCGGTTTGCGCAGTCAAAAGGACAAACGACGACGCTCGGCGCAGCGGTGTTCCCTTAGGAGGCGTCGCCTGTGGTGACGGCGCAAGATCCACTGTGCTTGTCCTCACAATCGGAGCGGCGGCCGGGCCGCCTCCAATTGGCCTGATGATGACGTCGCTACCATCAAACGTGAGAGCCGAGTCCCGAGAGTTCAGCTCGACATCGGGCGTGACCGCGTCCGTACTAACGATGACGGGATACAACGCCAAAAGCAGCATGCGTACCCAATCCGAGCCCAGGGCAAAGTCTCGGAACTCGGATGATCGCGCCTGTAGCTCTTGCAGGAATCGAATGGTTGTTCCCAAGACGCCGACGCGACTGGCCACTCGTTCGTGGCTCTTTGATATAGTCACTGCAGCACATTTTAGCAGGCAGCTTGCGTCGTCGAGCGGAGGCACCTACATCGAGACTCGAGCGCCTTGTCTAGATCCAAGGACAATGCTCTGTGATCGACATCAGGCCTCAGCGCCGCACTCGTAGCCGCAGCGGGCGGGTCCAATTTCGCCGGCGAGTCGGGGTCTTCCTGATGCCGCATAACCTCCTTGAGGCCGTGCTGCAACAACGACGAAACAACAATCATCGCCTCGGGGTAGACGACCTTTCTCTTGCCAAACATGCCAAACAGCCCGTCGACGTCAAAGTCGCGATTGAAATCAATGTCCGCAACATCGTACCCGAACAAGATGCTGAAGCAAATTGGCCAGAGCGTGGGAATGTCCCAAAACCGTTTCAGCCGGCTCGCCATGATTGTGAACCCTCCGGACTTGCCCGAAAACTTGACTGCGTATGAAGGGCCTTGGACCACAAGGAGTCTGGAGAGGATTTTGCAGCCATGAAGGACAATCGTGGCATCGTCGTCGGCCAACAAATAAAGCAGCCACTGTTGAGTTCTTAGAGTTGTAGCCTTGGCGCATCTGCGAGCTGGAGCACTCACCTTGTTGGTCACCGTCCGGGCAAACCTCTTAATGTTGTTGATGCTGCCCTTCTCGCAAAGAATCTCACAGTACATACTCAACACGCGTTTGCCGAGGAGCTTCTTCGAGAGCAGCTTGCTCCCGATAGAGGGGCTATGCGTCCTGCTCACGTCCCCGGCCCCTCTCTTGGCAAGGCCGGGTGTGCTGGAACGCGAAATGGCAGAGAGCGGTCTGGGTGTTCGCGATGCCGAGGGGGGAGGCGTGTGAAAGGCATAGGTGATGAACAGCGACATCGACCTCAGCACCTCTTGGCTAAGGTTTGACTTGACAAGAGCCTCGAAGGCATTCATGAAATGGTCCAAAACATCGTCAGAGATGCCCTCGCCCTTCATGGCGTCGAGAAGCCTTTTCACGATTCCTGTGCAGCAAAAGTCAGCCGACGCAAAGGAAGCATAGCGTGCTCGCAACATACGCATCCGTATCAGCCTCCTGCCATTAAAGTCGTGATGCTTGCTGTTGACGGCAAACGTCACAAACTGCCGATAAAACAGCTCTTGGGTGCGCGGCGCAGACCGCCGCCAGATGTCCAAGTCAATGAGAAGGATCCGGTATGCAAGCGGGTTGATGATGAAGGACTCAATGGGGTCTACGTGGTTGTAGCCCACAAAACCCAGTATCAAGCTCAGCAACTGGAACGTCAGGCTGTCGCGCTCTTCGTTGGACATCATCAGCCGAGACACGGGTACATCCCCGACTGACAGGCTTCCGTGTCCGATTTTGAATCGCAGAATCATGCCCAGGATGCCGTACCCATTGTCCCTCTCCATGGCCTCGCTGTTGCGCCAGCTCCTGCGGATGCAGTGAAACACTATCTCGATGGCACGGACCGTCTCCTCCACCGTCGACGCCCGCTCAAGCAGCTTAAGGGCCAGAGGCGTGAAGCCGGCAAGGCGCCACAGATTCTCATCCAGGTGCGACGGCACTGCGACGATGGGGGTTCCGCGGAGCGATGCGATCCCATGGGTTCTGAAGAGAGCGTCCGACAGGCTCGAGACTGCGCAGTTGACCGCCAGCGGCGATCCCTCTTGGTTGGCCATGTGAAAGAGATTGCGTATCGAGGCGCGAGGGAGAGAGCGAAGAACGCCTTTGTCCATGTACTGCACGTGTTCGGGAAACGTCGCGGTGGGAAGGACGCTGAGAAGGATTTTCGACTCCGGGAGAAGCGAGCTCGCCTTTTCGCGCACAGCCCGTAGAATTTCCGAGTTTTCGTCTTTGCCCGGGTGGACAATTTCGTTGCGAAGGCCCAAGATGGCTGACGCCTCGTATGTTTGGAAACCGCCGAGGCTGTCTTGGAAGTTTCCCTGGTAGCGAGGGCCGAGGCCGTAGTGAACCGCCAAATAGTCGTCGGTCAGGACGTCCTCGAACAGATGGGCCGAGGCCAATGACCATTGTGAAGAGACGACGCCAGGGCCGGTCTGGCCAGAGAGCTTGCTGGGTGTCCCAAGAAACGCCTGCACCGGGTTCGTCCTGTTCTGGCTGGGATTGAACGACACAAAGCTCTCAGTGCTGCCGTTGAGGAGCGGAGGCACGCTGGGGTAACTGCAGCGAATCTGCTCGGCAAAGTCCCCATTGATGTACAGCGATGCCTTACTCGTGGTCATGGTTTTGGGCCTCCTGTGAACGACTGCAATGTGGTACCACTCCTTTTCACGAAACACTGCAGTCTTGAACCTCACGCTGGGCTTGTTGGAGAAGACGGACGTCTGAAGAATCAGGTTGCGGGTATCCTTTTCGAGGTATATGAGCACAAAGCATAGTTGGGAGGCGTCAAAGACCCCGAAGATGGTCGTGTGTGCTTTCGGGTCAAAAGATTCGACACGAATCCAGGCTGTAAAGGTGTAGCCGCCAGTCGACTGCGGGGGAAAGGTGCGGCCGAGGCTGGGCAGCTCGAGAGAAGAATGGCCGTTGAGCGACATATCGAACTGGAAGAATGGCGGGCCCGAATGCTCGGACATCATCTCCAGACAAAAGTCAGAGGCCTCGGATCCCGGGGCGGTGAGGAGGAACTGGGTATCAGCCGGCTGATTAACCCCCAGAAACATGAGCAGCTTGCATATCGCCAGGAGCTTTTCGCGCTCGGGTTGCGCAAGCCACAAGCCTTGCCCAAAGGCCATCTGGAGGAACTGGGACAGGACGCCGGTAGAGTGGACCGCGGCGCGGTTGTAGAACGAAGTGGAAGCGGCGCATAATATCGTCTCCAGGACGAGCACTGAGCTGGGACTCGCCGAGGAGTTTTGTGGTCGAGGAATGGCCTTCCAGAAGCTGACGACGGCTCTGAGAATCTCTGGGAAGCGAATGATGCTCTTGGAATCGACGATTTCTCGGACGGCCGGCGCGATGCTCTCGATGGAGCGTGCCAAGACGAGATCCCACTGTTCATCATCCTCGTCGACGACCTTTTTCTCGTCAGACTGGCTCGAGCCAGCGGCGGACTCTGACCGTAGTGCCTTGGCAATAGACTGGCAGAGGAGGTCCAAGCCTTCTTCTTCGAGCGAGAAAGCAAGGAGCTTGCCAAAGAGATGGCAGCTAGCCCACGGGTCCAGCTCAGCGCCGCCCAGGCCAATGCTTGCAATAACCTGCTCGAGCGCGTCCCAGCCGCCTCCCTCGACGCGATATCGGAAGAAACGCCTGTTGCCGGAATGGCCCTTGAGCGCAGCCGACAAGACGCCGAGACAGTCCCCAAGCAACGCGAAGAGGGATAGCATCTCCGTCTCGCTTCGTTTGTGTGGATCGTAGTATCCCGAGAAGCCGCGGAGAACGGCCAAGACGGACTCGAAGCCGTGGGCATGCCGAAAGTCGTCCTGCAGCGCCGACGAGGTCGAGGCGGCCACATGTTGGCAGATTTGGCGCAGACTCTTGAGGAGCTTGTCGACGTCTGGATATCCGCCGAGGCCCGACGGAGCCGAGTCGCGCGCAAGACTGTCGATCAAGCCGCGCAAAATGTCAAAGGCCTTGGACGTCGGCTGGGTCGAGGCCGAGGTAGAGGCGCGGAAGCGTCGAGGTAGCGAGGCCATGGTGCTGTCGGATTCTCGATTTTCATCACAGAGGCCTCTGAACCCAGGGCCCGTCACGGGTCCAGGCTGTGTGTCGTCGGCTGCGGCATCGAGAGGACGAGGAACGGGCCGCTTTCGAGCTGTGGCGCGGGGCTCATGGGGCTGCCAACAGCTGGCTGGTCAAGGCGTCGCTCCTTTTGACGCGTCCAACAATGAAAACGGGAAACACAATCGGTGCCTGAGTCTGAGTCTCGCGACAGGGGTGGCGGGCAATCGCGGCTTGCGCTCGAGCAAATGGCAAATGTCGTCGTTACGAGGGGCAGCACCAACGACGTCGTCAGCCTTGGGGCGGTGGCTTGGTGCGAGGGCGGCGCGTGGCGGAGCTGTCCCTTTGCCCCGCAGCCGCCTTCATGCAAGGGCGCCTACCCTACATCTACGCAACGCTGCTGCTGAGGTAATAAATCATCTGAATCAGGCAGGTCTGGCATCTAGCATTCGCCGAGGCTCAGAACTACGCTGCCCCACCTCTACAGGCTACAGCGGCGGCAACTCAAAGAGACATTGCCAGCAAAATCCGAGGTCCACGACTCTCTCTCGGCCCATTTGCCGCCCCTCGCCGACTCACGCATCCTTACAGACCCATCCTGCCAACGTCGGCGCCAAGCTGTTCAATGTCCACCGCCTGGCGAACGCCCTCGACATTCGAGTGGTCTTGCCCGCCGATTGCAGCGCCGCACTCGGGACACCGCGCCAACTGCATGGGCATGCCGCACTCACCAATGGTGAATGGATGGTTGTTTACGCAGTAATACCAATGTCCTGTTCCGCGAAACTCCCGGGCCATGGCTTGGTGTACGGCTCGCATCTCCTCGGCAGTCATGGGCCGGTAGACGCCATCGTTGAGCATCGCCTCGGCCGCGTCCACCTCGTCCTTGAGAATGGCGGTCGACTGGTACTCTCCCATCAAGGCGCGAGCCTCAGCGACGTGGTTAAGACCTTCTTCCCTCAGGCTCTCAGAGGCAGAGTTATTGTCCGTCGTGGTTTCTGTCGCGCTGGCCCGCGGTCGCGAGTCGAGAGCGATACTGAGCCCACAAAGTTGAGCGGCAAAGACGTGGCCCTGCACTGCTTCCTTGGGCCGAAGGGCACTCTGGGCCAGCTTGATTAGATCATTGCAGTCCCTTCGATGAGCGGACAGGTCCAGCTCGATAGCCGTCTGCGTCGCCGGCCCCTTCTTGCGCTGTTCGAGAAAGTCCGAGAGCAAGATGATGTCGCATTTCAAGAGCAGCCTGGCAGCAACAATGGATCCGCCGAACTGGATGACCGACTCCTCGTACATGAACTCTTGTCCTGTCTTGTGCTGGCGGTTGGCATGCCAGACAAGGTCAGCCACCCGATGGAAAGGCTGTTCCTCCTTCCGAACTTCCTTTGCATACGAGTTGATCTTGGACCAGAGCTTGATGATTTCGTCGTAACGCCCGTTACCCACTAGCTTGTTCAGGAAGTAGAGCAGTGGCTTACGTTCGACAACCAGCTGCTCTCTGTGGGCTGTCGATGAAGTTGCCTTGGAAACTGGCGTCTTCTCCAATCTCTCGTGTGCTAGAGCCAGACTCTCCGCGAGTGACAGGCTCCGACCATTCGACCAGGTAATAAACTTTTTGGTTGCCTCGTCGAGCATGGCCCGACGCACAATTCGGCCGTATCGCGAGATGCTCCGGAGTGAACCGCGACAATTTGGGCACACCTTGATGCCAATGTCGGCCATTGAGAAGGGCTTGGAGAGTCCCTTGATCTTTGTCGGAAGCCCGTTCGCATCGGTGTGGTAGTGTGCCTGCATGTCCATCTGCCCGTCCATCGACGAGACTGTGAGAAAGTGCCCGCAGTCTGGGAATATGCAGGGCTCATCATCCAGGTCAATGTCTTGGTATTCTTTCATCTCGATAAAGTCGACGCACGTCGACTTCACTTCGGGAGATGCGCACTTCTGGCAATACTTTGACCCCGGGCATGGCTCTCCGCAAAGAGAAGGACCTGTCTCTTGTCAGATCAAGCACAGGGATGAGCAAGGTCATGGGACTGATACACTTACATTGATGACCGCAGTCCATGATTTCCTCGCATCGCCTGGAACAAGGGACCCAGTCGCACGGCGCCGCGCACGGCATCGTGCACTGGGTATGGGGGCAGCGCGACTGGCACGATCCCTCGGCACATGGAGCACAAGGTTCGTGGCAAGGCTTGCCGCACTTGGAGTGGCTGCAACGAACTTCGCATGGTCTGCCGCATGGAAGGCAACTGGTTTCTCCATGGCATGGCTGGGAGCAGCTGTGGGGGCAGTTGGTGTACTTTCGGCCGCATTCCACGTCGCAGATGCCATGGTTCTGACTGGTGATCTTTCCGCTTTCCCGAGTATTGCAGCGGAAACATTCGCTCTTGCACTCGTGGCCACAGCTCCGGTGATTGCCACATACTGCAGGGCAGCGAAAGACTGCGGCGTTGACATCTTGGTGACACGGGACCCTGACTTTGTGTTCGCAGCCTGGGACGGTCCGTGTGACTTTCTCCAAGCAACGAATGGAAGAGGGATCCTGCGCCTGCCAGCAAAGCGCCGAGGAAAGCCGATGGCCACACGGGAGGGCAAGATCAATGTCGTCCAAGCGGGCATGGCACTTGTCTTGGCACGTCTCTCCGCAGGCAAGAGGGCAAGGGTGCTCGCAGCCGTGTTTGGGTCGGGGACATTTCTCCAAACATTTGACCGCATTGTGCAAGACGTCGGAATGACACCTCCCAAGGCATGAATGGCCGCAGTAGAGTCTCTTGTCGCAGGGTAGGATGCAACCACTTTCGGGAGAATGCCGAAGAAAATCGTCGGGACTAGACACGGCAAGCCGCGCGTTCGGGTGTCGCGGGCACTGCAGCTCCAGGCTCTTGCCGAGGCGGGACGTTGCCTGGAGCCTCTTGATCACGCCTGCCCACATCGGCACGTTCTTGTACGTGTTGGAGTTGCCGATCATGTACATTCCATGCTGTGCTCGCGAGAGGAGAACGTTGATCCTGTTGGACGTGCTTAAGAAGCCGCATCGTTCTTGGGGATTGCTGCGAACAAGTGATATGACAATGACCTTGGCCTCTTCGCCCTGGAAGTTGTCCACCGTGGCGACTCTCACGGTCTTCAGAAGGGTCGATTTCTTGACCAAGGATCTTGGGATCGCCTGGGCTGGCGGATGCTCAGCCTCGAGGGTTTCGAGCTCTTCAGCATCGCGCTCATTCAAGCAAATCTCGAATATCGACTCCATCCGGCGTCGCAGGCTCTGCAATTGACCTAGGTACGGGGTGATGACTGCAATGTCGCCTTGGGAATACTCGCCCTGTCGGACGAGATGAGAGACCAGGGCTGTTGTCATCTCCACCTCGAACTCGTTGATGTGCGATTTGTTGAGGGGATCCTGGCTCGCAGCTGCAGCCTCGAGCTCCTCGTGATGTAGCCAGAACAGGCGGTCCCTCAGCCCAGTCACCATTGGATACTTGCCCACGGCTTCGGCGTCCTTTAAGCAGGGATACAGGGTCGATCGTACCAGCTCAGAGATGTCAGGATGCATTCGTCTCTGTGTTTCCAAGACGCTAAATGGAATCCGTGGATCGCTCGAGTGACTTGGCTGGACCAGCCTCTCAAACAGGGACATATCCAGAGAATACTGCAGGCCTCGCGGGTTGGTGCTCTGCAGATCGTGGTTTTGTATCTGCGGGCGAAGTTGAAGATGATCGCCAATCAAGATGACGTGCTCCAATGATGGGAGCAGAGCCGTGAGAACGTGGGCCTCGAGGACCTCGCCGGCTTCCTCGCACAGCATCACCTTGCACCGCAGCCGCCGAAGAAGATCCAGTTTCTGAGCGAGGCCGGTTGTCGTCACGCCGATCACGGCCGCTTGCTGGAGGCAGCGCAAATCTACGTCGCTGCGCACACGGGCCTGCATTTCTGCAGTCTTTGTGTACTGCTGGTGCATCTTCCCGATCTGGGTAATGATTGGGCCTCTGATGCTCTTCAGCCAGTCGCTGTGGATTGCCCGTCTTTCCGCGCGACTCATGCTCATGAGCGGTGCTCTCTTGACGAGTTCGAGGTCCGAAGGCTGACGACCGTCGGGAGAGCCACCCATAAGCCACCGATCAATGATCCTCTCTGGTTCACGAATCACACGCTCCCAACCTTCCTCAACCTTTCCGAACAATTCATCATGTTGTGCGGGGTGGGTGGTCAACAGGAAACTTTTGACCGTCCGCCAAGAGTCGATGTTTGAAAGCTCACGGAGCAGTCGTCGCATCTCTTCGACTGTGCCTTTAATGGACGTGACCATTTGATACAGCCTATACTTCTCCGACTTGGTGCGATCCATCTTTCCGGCGACAGTCTTAAGGTTGAGGCCCTCCAACCTCTCCGACTTGGAGCGGGACCCGATCCGAATCACTCTTTCGACCCCGTCATCGAGCAAGTGCTCCAGAAGCTGATCCAGTGCGTGGTTGGTGTAGCAGACACAGAGAATGGGTCCGAGCCGCGCCCGCTGCTGGTTTGCCAGCAAGACTTTGATGATCTTCTCACCAGTGTAGCTCTTGCCGGTGCCAGGCGGGCCTTGAATGAGGGACAATTCCCTCTGCAGGGTGCTGAGAAGGGCAGCGGACTGTGTCGAGTCGAGTGTCGATCGAGATGCAAGCTCTTCGGGGTCGGGGGGGTGGAGAGCGGACACAGTGAAGCCTGCATTGCCGTGACCTAGGCACGCCAGATCGAATGAGAACCCTGCCTTTCTCGCATACATCGGAGGCTGAATATCCATCTCGGCGGGCCCGTCGCTGGGTGGCGCGAGGAGATTGCTGAAGGGCAGGTCGGGTTTCCGATACATTTGCTGAAGGCCTTCGAGGGTGTGCTTGAACGACGCTAGAAGAACGCCAGGGAATTCCACCAGGCATCGACGCGTGGGTGATTTTGCCCCCTGACCACGATACCATCGCATGGCCTGACCGACCTCTTGAGGGCCGGCGTCGATCAATTGCAACTTGATGTACAGGTGGGTAGCGTCTTCTGAGAGGGTCAGGTCCTTGGAGCTCGCCTCGGCCGCCGACTGGTCTTGGTTGGAGTCTTTCGATTTTTTCCGCTGATTTTTTGCATCCTCCTTGGTTCTCATTGTTGAACTAGACACAACGCCGAATAGAACCGAGCCGAATGCATTGATGGCGCACACTAATGCGCCGGCCTGTAGGCGCTTGCTCTGCATCCACCAGTCCTTGCGCCTCCGAAGGTCAAGCTTCTGAGCCGGGGCAGGCTGGCTGCAGCACAAAACGAGCTCCAAGCCGTAGAAGGAGTCAAATGTGGCATCGACCGGCAAGGCGTCGTCGTATGTGTACGTACGTACGCCGTCTCGAGGGTTGCCAACGCGACCGGGCTTGGGCGCCCGTAGATGCTCGAAGGCCTGGCGAACCGCGTCTCGAAGCTGGCCAACCGTGTCTTCTCGTACGAGGCGAAACTCGCGATCGAGGCGGCCCTTGATGCCTTGGATGTGCCACTGTGAGCAGTCGGTAGTCGGCAGATATTCTCCTCGCAGCGACATGATTTCTTCGTACGTCGGCAAAATCAGAATCTTGTCTATCTCGGCATGGTCATTGTCGTGACGCCGGCCCTGGGCGGACAGGTTGCCGGGAAAGTCTCTGCGGAGCACAAACTGCTCCCTGTGAGCTTGTTTTTGGGGGGCGGCCTGCCACTCAGTTATGCCGGAGCCAACTTCGAGTCGGCGTCGCATGTAGTCGAGGTATTTCGAGGCCTGCAGTCGAGAAAAGTCATCTTCCGGCTGCAGTGTCTCGTCTTCGAGGCATTTGGAGAAGAGCGAGACAAGGGTCGAAAAGGTCTCGTTGACAATGTTGGTGGTGTTGCAATCCAGAATCTTGGACAAGACAGCGAGGGACAGCTCGACTGCTGCCATGCGTGAGGCTTGGGGCGTGCCGGCAGGCCAGGATTGAATCAATTGGCCAATGTATGTGAAGAGCCTTGCCATACGAACGCCGCCTACTCCGAGAAGATAGTTGAAGAGTGTGGCCACCTCCTGCTCCAAGACGGCGGATTCGACGACCCTGGGGTGGGTGACAAGCTGAAAGAGCGGCATGATCTCGGTGGCCCAAAGACTTGTTCCAGGTGTGGCAGTAGAGGCTGCTACGAGATGGCGATCCGACACGTCCTTGATGAAGAGGAGGCCGTCGTTGCTTGCGAGGTGCTTGATCACCTCCTGAGCCAAACCGACGTCACCGTCCATCAGATCCCGGCCCAGTAGGAAGAACTGGCTCACGACAGGCGGAGCCGGTCGATGAGTCTGCGAGCCCTGGTCGAGGATTCGCTTCCACTGGTGGAAGTTGCCATTCCGCGCTGGCTGGGGATTCTTGGCCGCAGATGGCCCATCGGGAGCCGAGTTGCTGGGACGCTCGGAGCGTTGACCTTGGGCTCGGGGGGCTTGGTGCGAGTATCGACAGCTGTCGCCAAATCTGCATGTTCCATGCTTCTGAAAGGCAAAACAAGGCTTTGATGACTGGTTTGAGGGCGCTGGGCCACGTCCTGGAGGTCTTGAAGAAGGCGTGCTTCTTAGCATCAATGTTCAGCGGCGACTTGGGACGATGGAGACTGGAGCTTACCTGCCGGTCGCCATTTCAGGGCTTCGTGTGCGCTCGTTGCGGTTGAGGAAATGGGGCGAAAAGCCAGGCAGGAGAGGCGGTGAAGAGGAAAGGAGGGCTCTTGCTGCCATGCCAGCGGAGGGCCTGTAGTGAACAGCCCCCCTAAGAGCGGGCACACCTGAGATTCCAGGCTGCAACTCGTTATCGGGGCCACTACCCTCAGCAGCAGTGAATCATGGACGCCGCGGACGCCTGACTGTTGGCCTCGACAGCGCCAAAGCTGGCCAATGAAGTCGGCGGCGGGCCTCCCGCATGTTTCCTGTGACGTGTCAACCAACCGGGTTTCTTTGTGCGACTTTGCGCCCATTTACCAGGAAGCATGTTTGCCCTGGCCAAGACACAATTGTGCAGAGAGCGAAACCGCCTGGGGCTCTCAAGGCCTTGATGGAACAAACAGCGGCCAAGCAGGGAGCCGTGGCACTTGCTCGGGACAGCAGCCACTGGGCAAACGCAAACGCGACTCGGACCAAGGACGAGCTCACTTCTTCGACGCCATGCTTACCAACGGTCCTATTGTGTGACCATAGACGCCCTGCGAGATTGACTCGTCGAGGTTGCGAGGCTAAAAGTCCCGTCCCATCCGGACAAGGCATTGACAGTCTGGTGTTTTCAGCCCCTTGCCAACGGACCAATACACGGTTCGCGAAAGAGGACCAGCGGTTTGGTTCCAACTGAAAGCGGCAGACGCGGATCGAGTGTGGCTGTCTCGCGAGCTTTGGCGTTTGCCCCGAAACCCCGGACTCTCGATGATGCTGGAGTCAAATGCCACGTCTCGCACCTGTCCGAACATCTGATATGTTCCCGGTCCTTGCTTAAACGCTGAGAAGACAAACGACTGCCCTGGCCGGCAAGATACAGCTCATGACAATGCGTCACGTCTCGACCATTCAAGACTGGCGGGTTTGGATGACGAGACAGGATCGATACCCAAGTCCAGCCGCTTCATTCGGCAGGCCAGGTGGACAATCTCTCAATGTCGAGACTCGGAGCGGCTCTTGATTCATCAACTCTGTGTATGTGTATTGATGAGCTTCGTATCTAGACACGGGGGCCCTTCTGTCTCTGGCTGGCCTGTCTCAAGTCTCTGCGTTCCATCAAGAGTTCAATACCATGGCCACGGTTCGCCCTCTTCTTGCCCACGTTGCCCCGCCAGTCCACCACCTGTGTTTGAACGCCATGCATCTAGCGCAGTCTTTACAGACACTTGGCCTCAAAGAACCAGCAAGTCCCCTCCTTTCTAGGATTCTCCATACCCTTCGTCCACTTCTGAACAGTAGTACCTTTGGGACACGTCTTTTTGTGGAGGATTTCGAGTTCAAAGTCCGGCCGGCACTGTTTGACGGGGACCGTCTCTGCTTGCGCTATGGGGCTGGCAGCAGCAAGTCCGACAAGACCAGCAAAAAGAGTGACTGCGATCTTCATTGTGACGTTGAGAGTGTGTTGCAAAACTTGAGGTGAGAAGACGGGCTTGGACTTGTGCTGGCTCCAGGACTGAGTAGGTCATGTCGGTTAGTAGGTTGGGGAGTTGCTATTTGTATTCTCTCGCTCACCTGTAGACTCGCATCTTGACGGCGTCTTTCCTCGAGCCATGGCCTTGGTCGATATGGATCCCTGGCCAACCCATTCAGCACCCGTACGCGCCACTCGAATGCATTACGTAGCATGCAACTCCAAGTATCGACCACGACAATATGCATGACATCTGCCGGCGGTAGGAAATGCCGCGTTCAAGGCCGGATACGGCTTGTTGCATCCTAGTATTGCCCACAACCCCAGGATCAATCCGCTGTCTTGCCGAAAGCTAAACGAGTGCGCCCATTGAGAGTCACATCCAACTTATCGACCGAGCGGTTCCGAGAACGACGAGCCAAGAAATATTGCACTCCTTGTGCGACCGGCCCATGGAAGCAGGACGCCTGACAAGGGTGAGAACGGGTCATCCTTAGATTGACACAACACACGGTCTTTATGTACATATATTCGCTCAGAATGACGGAGAATGCACCATGTATGATAGAGACTAACCATTCACTTCGTTCTGGGGAGCACGGTGTTGATTTCAAGTGGTTAACTACTGCCCGCTGGAGAGGAGTCTGAGACCTGAGGTCTGGTGCTTGTGCTGAACATAGCCCATACAAGGCGGTGATAATTTGCCGCGAATCGGAGTTTATGCCCTTTCAGGGCTGTTTGGGCCGGCTGCTCATCTTTTGACCCCATTCACTAGCAACTCGGCGCCCATCATTTGGAACTTGACGCTCCCCGCCACCAAGGTGCCGAGTGGGATACTGTTACGCCCCCCTTTTACCTCAACTGTATCCGAAGCAGTCGGCCGGTACTAAGTAGTGGGACGGTAAATGCTCAATGGCGAGGGGTTATTCCGGCCTGTCCATCTCGCGACGAAGCACATTCGGGTCCGAGAAAGGCAGCACCCTCCGCCGCAAGCGCTACTTGGCGTCACACCCCGGATGGGCGAGCCGACAGGCCGTCGTAGTTTGAGTTCGCCCTGCAACGTGTTTGTTATTCGCGGCACATCTGTGGACTGTTTGACCATTGGCAAAGACCCGAATCTCATAGCTATACGACCCTCCCGGTGCCAGGCGAGATTGTCAAGAGCGACGGAGAGATTGGCAAAAGACGGCCATGCGTAGACGACTCGGTGGTCCATGACAAGCACTGACCCGACGAAGCTACGCAATCTGGTCCGACGAGTTTCGTCTTCGAATGGTAGGGAAGCTCGATGAGTTTGCCCCGTATCATGAAAAGTCGGTCTTGTTGCCCAAGGTTCTATCCTTTCGGCAAACAACCATGCTGACATCGCAAGATTAGAGAAGCCTGCAGTGAAAGGCATCACGAGACGCCCTCACACATTGAGCCAGCTACAAGCCGTTGAGCCGCCCATACGCCTATATAAACTTTCCATACAAGCCGAATTATAAGCAGCCGGGCCAGCAGCTAGGTAGGCAGCCGGGGCAACAGCCGGGCGAGCAGCCTACCTAAGTGACTATATGTATAAGGCCAATTTGGTGCCTATAAAAGTCAACTAAGCGTCCCTCTAATCACGGTATAAAATAGGCTCTATGGCCGCCTCGTTCGAGCTAGATTATATATCTTTGTCCCTTTTTATGCAGTACCTACTAGGGCAACGGTCAAACGACATTG
>JAPEBW010000537.1:0-48449 GCA_027405785.1 Ophiocordyceps robertsii | reverse complement strand
TTTTATCTTAAACTAGTCTTAAGCGTATAGCTAGCTTATCCGCTAAGTATAGTTATGCTATTAAAACGATTAAATAAATATTAAGGGACCCTTTTATATCTAACTAGTATATAAGCTATCTTACTTTAGCGGTAACTTTAAACGGCTTAGTGCGTTTTTCTTAAAGCTTTATTAGTTTACTATCCGCAATATAGTAGCCTTTACTAAGCTATAGCTAGACTTAATCGCCGGGCTTAAATTTTAGCGGGCGGTATTTCTTATCGTATCTATTCTTTATAGCGGCTTAAGTATAAGCGATAGCTAACCTAGCTTTTTCTTATAGGACTTCTCGGTTTTATAGGTATAAGTAGTTACTAAAGAACTAAAAGCTATTATCTATTCTTATCCTTATAATAAGCTTATTAAAGGCCGCGTAAATTACTAAAAAGAAGGAATTATTAAAGCTAAACTAAAGGGCGACTAGTATATTAGTTTAGCGTAAGTCTAGGAAATTAGCGGTAAAGAATCGTAGCGAGATTTTTATAGTTTAGTTTTGCCTTTTTAATAAGCCGTTAGTTTAAGGGTGCTAAGCGGTAGATATAAGAAGCTTCGATCCGAAGGCTTATTATAAGGTCCTTTAAAATGCTAAGGTAAACTTTATATCTTAGTTAAAGATTATCCTTTTCGGAATCCTTTAGTTAGCGCGGAGTAGTTCGGTATATAACGCTTATACTTAGTCTTCCGCTATAAACTAGTTATTGCTTAAAATAAGGAGATATATTTTTAAGAATTTATTAGTTATAGTTAATAAGGTATTAAAGAAGTTCTTTATAGGATCTTTTTATAAGGATTATTCGGCTTAAACTACTAAGAGCCCGGTAATAAAGTCTATCGCTATTATATAGTATAAAACCGGCGGGCTTTAGATTAAGATAAGCTATCTTAGCGTCTTACCTTAGTTAGTTTAGTTATAGTAGTAGGCATTATAGCTATCTACGACCTTATCTATATATTTACTAAGCTATAAGATCGAGAAGCTTTTAAATAAGTCTTACTATATATATATACGGCCGGTATAAAAGTATTTAGCGTAAGTATATTTAACGATCTCCTTAGCGTAGGTCTTAAGGATATATAGTCTCCGGCGTTTATCGTTCTCTATAAAGTATAGTAACCTTTATAACTAAAGGAATAAGAGTCCGGGGACCTTATTCTTATCGCTAAGTTACGCTATAATTTTTACTTACCGTATATCCTTTATATATCTATCGATTATTTTCTAGCGGAGCGGCAATTCAATAAATACTTCCGCGTAAAGGAATACGCGGTTTATTATCTCGTCTTCTTAAATACGTTTTAATTCCCCTTCTTAGTTTAAGGATACCGGCTTATTATCTTAGTATAGTAGACGTAAAAGCGCGTTTAGTACGACGTTTTCGACGCTTAAAATATAGTATACTTTAAGCGGGAATTAGCTTAAGTATTAAGACGCAAGGACTAGCTTATTATTAAATTTTATATTAGTAAAGAATAAGGATTTCTAGTATATAATTCCGTAAGTGCTCGCGTAATTAGTAAAGATAACTACTTATAGCGTTTTTATAGATAGTACTATAGTACGTAGCTTATATACTACTTATACTAAACCGGCTACTTTAAGTTCCGTAGGCTAGTATTAAGGTTCTCCGCTTTAAAGGGCGCGGCTTAAGTAAACAATAAGCTAAACCTTAGTCCGGGCTAGTAACGTCTTTTTATCCTATTCCGTGCCTTCTTTTAAGTAGAAAGCTATAGCCGCTACTCTATATTCTCGGGATATATCGATTTAGATAAATAGTTATCGGGCGGGGTTAAAGTAGTAAATCGTTTAAGGCTTAGTAAGTTTCTTAGTTAAAATCGCAAAGGCCTCTTTTTCTTTTAAAGTAAGCTAAAAAGCGGCTTTTATAGCGTATCGAACCTATCCTTAGCCCCTTAAGGGGACTCCTTCTTCCTATCTTACTTAAAGTAGCTCCGTTTTTTGTTTTTATAGGACGTTGACTTCCTTAGCGAAATACGGGACTATATAGCGTAGCTACTTAGTAAAGCCAATCTATTTCTTAAGCTATTAAAGGTTTTTTAAGAACGCGATATCCTTTAAAGCTCGCACGCGTTTATCTATATTTATTAAGCTAATAGCGTTTACTTTAAATCTAAGGAGCTATATAGATAAGTACGCTAAGAAGGACTTTAGTCTAGATAAGGTAATATTATAGTCGTAAAAGGCGCGGAATATAGCCTTTAAATATTAAAGGTATTTTTTAACCGTATTAAAGTAAATAATAATATTGTCGATATAGGCCGCCGCGTATTTTTAGTATCTACGGAGGATATTATCGATAAACCTTTAAACGTATGCCGGGGAGTTCTTAAAGCCTATAAGTATTATTAATAATCTTTTTAGCTCGCGATAGCTTATAACTATAAACCTTTCTTAGTAGTTTTAATAAACTAAGAACTAGTAAAAAAACGATTATACATTTACTATATTAATAAACTTCTTTCTTTAAAAGCGTTTAATTATATCGCTTTAAAGGGGCATTAAGTATATATTTAAAGTAGTAATAGCGTTAATCCCTTATAAGTCTATAATTACTTATCCTTTCTCTTTTCCGTTTACCGTTTTTTATACTATAAATACTAACGCCGCGAACGGGGTTAGCTTATAAACTCGTTTTAATTAGCCTTATACGGTTAGCTAGCCGAATATCGTATTTACTACCTTCTTATCTTTATCGCTTAATAAGTATAATCTTAATACGACTTATTAGTATTGCTATCCTTTTACTAAAAGAATACGTATATATTTAGATTCGTTTATATATACTACTCCCTCGTCTTTTTAAAGGCGGGGAAACGATTAAAGGATATCTTAGACTTTTAATATATATTTTAAGTCTTTAGCGTAAATCCAGACGCCCTTATTAGTAGTAAGTTCGGGTAGGTCCTTAGTTCGGCCGATTCCGAGTTTATAGTTTATAGTAGGATCCTTTTATAGGAAGTCCTTAGCGGGGTTTATTTTATCCGGATTTTTTATAAGGGCTTCCGCTAAGGGAGTAATAGCGTTAACCTCCTTATATAGCTAAAACTGCTTATTAAGGTCTATAATTATCCTTACCTTTTAGCCTTAGTAAAGTACTAATAGTTCCTAAAAATAGTTTATTGCCGTAAAGCTTATATAATTCTATATTATTATTTAAGCGAGCTTAAGGTTATCGGGGAAAAATAATATATTACGCCTTAATAGCGGCGCCCGGACTTATATAAGTAAGGCGTAGCTAGAACTAGCTAAAATCATTATAATAACTAAGTAGATTACCTATCTACGTATCGCTAGTCCTAGCCGGACTATCTTAACTTTAGCTTTAATCCTTTTATAGGCCCCGATTTATAAGATTAATATAGAGTTAATAAAGTCCTTTAAGTAAGGAATTAAAAAGTCTTAGCTAAGCAATATATTAGCCGCTAAGCGTTTTACTATTTAAGCGCCGATCTTTACCTTTACGACCGCGAAGCTACTATCTAGCCTTCTTAGTATATAAGCGGTAAATTCCGCTTATTTAATAGTAGCTATTTTTCTTACTCCTTAAATAGGAATTCGTTAAAAGGAGTTTATAGTTATATCTTAAAAGGTCTTTACTAAGTCGGCCTAAATAAGGCTTTAGTCTACCTTAATATCTATATAGGCTTTAATGCTTATCCTAGGCCTTTTTTTTCCGTAGATTAGTAAGCGTATATAGGTAAATCGTAATAGCTTATTAAGGTTTAATAGCTAGACGTTAAGGGAAGCCTTAACTATCTAAACGCTTTATAGCTTTTAAATAACTACTTACTATACTAAGCTACGTCTTTATATAGCAACGTCTTAGCTAGGGTTAGGGGGGTGTTTATCTTTAATATATCGGTAAAGCTTATTCTTTAAGGGAAATACTTCGCTATAAAATCCGCACGCTTTATCTACCTCTTATACTAAGTTTACTATAGTATAGATTGCGGTTTCCTTTAAGCTTTTATCGGTATTTAACCGGGCTCCTTCTATATTATACTCTTTATCCTTTAAATAGTCGTTAGTCTTTACCGTAGTTCTTTCCTTAGTTACGGGGTATGCCTATTTTAGCTTTAGCGTTAATAAGCGTATAGTCTTAAAGGTCCTTTCTCTCTTAAGCCGGAGGACCTTAACTTATATTCCTAACTATTTAAGCAGGTTTCTTCCTTAACTTAGTAAGCGCTATAAGGCTTAAAGTATATCCGTCCTTATTAAGCGGTCTAAAAACATAACTCTTAATCCCGGTAAGCCTTTAATAGATAGCCGGGGCGTCCCGGATTATCCTTTAAGTGCGTATAAAGTACGGCTAGTCGGCCCTTACCTTTTTATAAGTTAGACTTATTTCTTTCGCGCTAGTAAGTGCTTTTAAGATCCTTAAGTATATTTAACTTATAGCTAAGGAAGAATTTCCTTATATTTATTAATCTATCTATTAATATCCTCGTTTTTTACTAAGCGTTATAAAGATTCTTATAAGTAAATATCTAGCTTTTAGTAAATTACTATAATTAGGTAGTCTAGCTAGTAAAGCGCGGCCTTAGCTTTATATTATAAGCGCGATATTTAAGACTTAAAGTCGGATCTTATTACTATATCTTTAATAGTAAAGTGCTTTTTATTAAGTGCTTATATTACTATATTTAAGCGGATTCCGAACCGTTTTTATAAGGCGGATATTTATTAGCTTAGTCTAATGCTAAGCTAGCTAAGTTCTTTTTATTATAGTTTTAAGAGGTCCCCGGAATACTATTCCGCCGCACTTCCTTAAAGGAAAGAGGGCAATTAAATAGCTAATTTATCCGTATAGGCCTCGCCTTTACTAGCGTTTCGGCGGATAAAGTTAATAAAACGGTCTACTCCTTAAAACATATTAGCTTTATCGTTTTCTTAGACTTCGTTAAAGGATGCTTTTAAAGGTCTTAATAGGTTAAATCTCCTTATATCCTTAGCTCGTAGTTAAGGTTTTTCTTAAGGCTTAGTAAGCGTATCTTCTTTTCTTAGTGCTTAAAGGAGACTAAGGAATTATTTATTCGATATTACTACTATTCTTATAAAGGGGCTTAAGGCTATACTTAGTCTTAGTATCTACGCGCTTAATATAGATAGGTTTAGCCTGCTAAAGGTATCGCTTACCGCGTCCTTATCGCTTATTATTAAGGTCTTAGTTTTAATACTCTCGCTAAGTGTTTAACCTTTTGTTTTATACGCGTCTTAGAATCCGGTACGCTATAAGGCTTTTAGCGTAGGAGGCTTATTTTTATTAATTAAGAGTCCCGAAAATGCTTTAGTTAGCGCGGCTATAGCGGACGAGGCTAAATAGTAATACTAAACTAAGAAACTACCGGGTATCCTTTAAAGTAGATTTCCGGTTAAGGCCCTTAAGCTAAACTTTATTAGCAATATATAGTGGAAATATCCGCTAAGCTTATTATCCCGGGGAAAGAGTAACTTTATTATAAACTTAATCCGGAGGGTATTTAGTAAGTAAGGAGCCGGATAGTTATAAGGTTAGCTTATCTTTACTTTTTTTATTTAAAGGATAATCGATCTATTTAAGTAATACTAAATTTAGTTTACTTAATCGTATAGATTCTATCGTTTTATAGTCTATCCTTCGTTAGTATTTTAAAAGCGGATTGCCTTTTAAAAGGTAGTAGTCTTAGCTTAGCTAAGTAAGACTCGTTTTACGTCCTATTTAGCTTTATAAGCTATTATAATATAGTACCTTAAAAAGGGGTAAGGGAGATTATTAAACCGGTATACTTAGTAAGCCGCGGCCTTTTCCGCTCTTATAGCTTACTTATCTCGGAGTTTTATTATAAGCGCGTTAAGGAAAAGGTGCTTATTATTAAGGTTAGACTTAAAGGCTAATAAAAGCTTCTTACTAAAGAAAATATCGTTTAGTATCTAACTTCTTATAAGATAAGTACTTAAGCGTGCGATATAGTCGCTTTTAGCTTAGCGGATATTTAAGGGATTTCCGTTTAAATAAGTAGGAATTACTACTATTTACTATGCTTTATAGCATAAGGATAAGGGGATAAGGCGCGGACTAATTACCGCCGGTTAAGGCTAGTACTACGGACTAATTACCGCCGGTTAGGGCTAGTATTCCGGACTAATTACTGCTAGTTAGGCCGGTATAATAAACTAATTACTATATATAATTATATATAAGGGTTTAAAAATAGTAAAAAGCTTATCTATTCTTAAAAGTATAGCTAGCTACTTTATACTTAGTCCTTTAAGCTACTTTTAAGGATCTTTAACTATACTATTTATAGTACGTAAAGTAAACTATAAATATCCTTATAGAATCGCTTAATAAACTAAGTATAAGCTTAGTTAAAAATACTATAAACTATAGTTAAGGAAATCCTTTAAATATCCTTAAATATCCCTTAAAAATCGCGGTAAGGTTTATCTTATATCTTTTAAAGCGCTTTTATAGTTAAAAATAGGTTAAACTATAATTAAGATATCCCGCGGAAATCCTTAAAAATCCCTTAAAGATATTAGCGGAATCCGCTTAATAGTTTTTATAGTATCTCTTTTAGTTAAAGACGTTATAAACTATAGTTAGGTAGGCTCTTAACCCTTTATAGTTATATCCCGGAAACTTAAGCGGGGTTTAACCGGTAATGTTCGTTATATCTCCTTAAGCGAGCCTTCGTAGTGCGTGCTTTAAGCGTTCCTATTACGGGGTTTTATAAGGCTTCTTTAAGAGTAAAGTAAGGAGTCCGGGCGTGGCTATTTAAATTCTATAATAGCAGCCTTATAATTATAAAGGTAAAGATCGGCGCTTAAATAGTAAAATGCTTAGCGGTTAATATATTACTTAACTAAGACTTTTTAGTTTTTTATTAAAAAGACCTTATTAACTTTATATTAATCTTATAAATCGGGGCTTATAAAGGGATTAAAGCTAAAGTTAAGATAGTTTAGCTAAGACTAGCGATATATAAATAAGTAATTTACTTAGTTATTATAATAGTTTTAGCTAGTTTTAACTATACTTTATTTATAGAGGTCCGGGAACCGCTATTAAGGCGTAATATAATATTTTTCCTTAATAACCTTAAGCTCGCTTAGATAATAATATAAGATTATAAGAGCTTTATAGCGATAAACTATTTTAAGGAACTATTAGTACTTTACTAAGGCTAAAAAGTAAGGATAATTATAGACCTTAATAAGCAGTTTTAGCTATATAAGAAAGTTAACGCTACTACTCCTTTAGCGGAAGCCTTTATAGAAAATTAGGATAAAATAAACCCCGCTAAGGACTTTCTATAAAAGGATCTTACTATAAACTATAAACTTAAAATCGGCTAAACTAAGGACTTACTTAAACTTACTACCGATAAAGGCGCCCGGATTTACGCTAAAGACTTAAAATATATATTAAAAGTCTAAGATATCTTTTAATCGTTTCCTTACCTTTAAAAAGATAAAGGAGTAGTATATATAAACGAATTTAAATATATACGCATTCTTTTAGTAAAAGAATAGCAATATTAATAAGTTATATTAAGATTATACTTATTAAGTAATAAAGATAAAAAGGTAGTAAATATAATATTTAGCTAGTTAACTATATAAGGCTAATTAAAACGAGTTTATAAGCTAACCTTATTTACGGCGCTGGTATTTATAATATAAAAGATAATAAATAAAAAGGAAAAGGGATAAGTAGTTATAGACTTATAAAGGATTAACGCTATTATTACCTTAAATGCTTACTTAATGCCCCTTTAAAGCTATATAATTAAACGCCTTTAAGGAAAGAAGTTTATTAATATAGTAAACGCACGATCGTTTTTTTACTAGTTTTTAGTTTATTAAGACTACTAAGAAAGGTTTATAGTTATAAGCTATCGCGGGGTAAAAAGATTACTAATAATACTTATAAGCTTAAAGAACTCCTTAATATACGTTTAAAGGTTTATTAATAATATCCTTTATAGATATTAAGAATACGTAGCGGCTTATATTAACGATATTATTATCTACTTTAAAACGGCCGAAGAATACCTTTAATATTTAAAGGCTATATTTCGCGCTTTTTACGACTATAATATTACTTTATCCGGACTAAAGTCATTCTTAGCGTACTTATTTATATAGCTCTTAAAATTTAAGGTAAACGCTATTAGCTTAATAAATATAAATAAACGCGTATAAGCCTTAAGGGATATTGCGTTTTTAAAGAACTTTTAATAGCTTAAGAAATAGATCGGCTTTACTAAGTAGCTATATTATATAGTCTTATATTTCGCTAAAGAAGTTAACGTCTTATAAAAATAAAAGATAGAGCTACTTTAAGTAAGATAAAAAGAAGGAGTCTCCTTAAAGGGCTAAAGACGGGCTTAATACGCCGCGAAAGCCGCTTTTTAGCTTACTTTAAAAGAAAAAAAGGCCTTCGCAATTCTAATTAAAAAGCTTACTAAGCCTTAAACGATTTACTACTTTAACCCCGCTTAATAACTATTTATCTAAATTAATATATCTTAAGAATACGGAGTAGCGGCTATAGCTTTTTACTTAAAAAAAGGTATAAAATAGGATAAAAAGACGCTACTAGCTTAAACTAAGGTCTAGCCTATCGTTTACTTAAGCTACGCCCTTTAAGGTAAAGAACTTTAATACTAGCTTATAGAACTTAAAGTAGCCGGTTTAATATAGGTAGTATATAAGTTACGCACTATAGTACTATTTATAAAAACGCTATAAGTAATCGTTTTTACTAACTATATAAGCACCTATAAAATTATATACTAAAAATCCTTATTCTTTACTAATATAAAATCTAATAATAAGCTAGTTCTTACGTCTTAATACTTAAGCTAATTCCCGCTTAAGGTATACTATATATTAAGCGTTAAAAACATTGTGCTAAACGCGCTCTTACGTTTACTATATTAAAACGATAAGCTAATATCCTTAAACTAAAAAGGGGAATTAAAACGTATTTAAAAAGATAAGATAATAGACTGCGTATTCCTTTATACGAAAGTATTAATCGAATTACCGCTCCCCTAAAAAATAATTAATAGATATACGGAGGATATATAGTAAGTAAAAATTATAGCGTAGCTTAGCAATAAAGATAAGGTCCCCGGACTCTTATTCTTTTAGTTATAATAGTTGTTATACTTTATAGAAAACGATAAACGCTAGAGACTATATATCCTTAAGACCTATACTAAGGAGATCGTTAAAGGTACTTACGCTAGATATTTTTATACCGACCGCACCTATATATAGTGGGATTTATCGAAAAGCTTCTTAATCTTACGGCTTAGTATAAGGGAGTAAAATATACTCTCCCGCAGCCTATAAGCTAAATATAGTATAAATAACACATAATATAAATACGCTAAAATATATATTAGATCCGCTATATAATTCTACATACTATATATATTTCCTTATATTATTCTACTTATATATAAGCAAGATATAAGCAGATTAAGAAGAGGTATATATAAAGACTATATATATAATCCGTGCTAAGTCGCCACGCCACCTCGTATTCCTTATAGGATTAATCCCTAGGCTTATAAATATAATATTAACCTAATAATAGCTATTAGCCTACTATATATAACTACGCTAAATAGGGGGCTCTTTTCTAAATTACTTTAGTTACTTATAGCTTAGGAATTGTCTATATAAGGAAGCCTTAGTCCCCCCTTTACCTTAAATAGACTATTAACCTTATATATATATATCTTACCTATTTCTTTACCTTTTCGCATACTCTTTATATCTTTATAATCCCCTTACTTATAGCTATAAGCTTACTCTTTTCTATACCTATTTGCTCCTAAATTGGTTATAAGCCCGGCTTCCCTTAAAGCCGGACTTACCCCTAACCCCTACTAACGCTTTTCCGACTTTTATATAATCGGCAAAACCTAGTAAAGTTCTTTCCTACCTTCTACGTGTTCGCGCTTACTAAGCGTATTTTCTCCGGAATTCTCTTAATATCTTATTAAACTCGGTTCTTTGTTTTTCTCCTCTCCTCCTCCTTCCTATACTTTATATCTTTATAACTATATCTTTAGGACTATATTAAACATAAAAAACCTTATAAAAATCTTCCCCTTTCTAACGACAAACGCACCTTTTACTATAATTTTCTCTATATTTTTTAAACCCCTCTTATTGTATTATTTTACTAATATTCTTTCAATTAATCTTTTTTACCTTCTCTCTTCTTAATTAACTTTAATACCGAAATACCTCTCGAAAAAATCAATAAAAAATATAGCTACTAAGAACGACTACTAATTTAGCAAGTTAAAAGGCTCTTCGAATTATTCCTCTTAGTCACTCCGAATAGAATCCGTTTTTATCCGGGAGAAAGCCGCCGGAGCCGTCTCTTAAGATCTATATACTAAATCAACGGAAATCCTTACCTTTATACGTCTTATAGTTAAGGATAGTCCTCTTTCTTAAATAAAACACTATACGATTATAAAGTTAGCTTAAGAAGCTTTAAAAACCCTTTATAATCTAGTAAATTTTACCTTGAATTTTCTTTTTATAAAAGAACTATTTAACATAACCTTCGAAACCTATACTTCGATCGAGGCATATCTAAATAAGATAAAAGAGCTTTTCGATAAGCTAAATACACGAGAAATTAAAATCCTTAAGGTAGTAATTATTACTTAGATTTTAGAATGCTTTAATAGCTCCTATTTTAGCTTTATAACTAATATTTCTTAAGCTCTTCGAGATAACGCTTAAGCCTATACTTTAAAATCACTTTCTTCCTCTTTAATTAATAAGTTTAAAAGGATTAAAGCTTTAAAAGGTTCCTTTTTTAATTAGCTATTCTTTTTATATAGTAAAAAACCCGCCTTTTATAAGAATTATAAGAAAAAGGGCTATGCTATAAAAGACTGTTTTTAGCTCGAGAAAAATAAAGATAAGGTAAAGGCAGTAGGTTTTAAACCTAAAGCTTCTTCTTCTTCCTCTTTTTCTTATAAAAGGCCCCTTTTAATTAGACCTTCTTAGGACTATTTAAATAGGAATAATAAGCGTTCTATGCCTATACCCTCCTTAAGAGAGTCTTCTTAAGAGAGAGTTTTAGTTACTAGAAAATTAGTAGTTAAAGGCCGAAAATAAAGACGGGTTTCCTCCTTTAAAGAGTCCTCTCCTTTTAAAAAAGTACTTTATATTTCCGACTCCTTAGCTTAAGACCTTTAAAGCCTCTTCTTTCCTTTATTTCTTAGGTTATTTTTAGGGTGGATAAAAATGCTATAAAAACAAAAAAAAGGGAATATATACAACTTTATCTTTAATATAAGGGCTTTTAAGCATATAGTATATAATAAATCACTCCTCTCTTCTTATAAAGGCATATATATAACTATTACCGAGGGAAAAGCGTCTTTTATTATAGTTAAAGGCGCAGGGAATTTATATTTTAAATTTCCTAATAGCAACATACGCTATATATTAAAGAACTGCCTTTATATACTATAAATTAGTGTTAATATAATAAGCCAATTATCTCTTTTTAATACCTCTGCTTTAACAAGGAAAGATAATATCACTCTCCTAGATAAAGAGGCAAATATACTTATATAAGGCTTTGTTAATAAGGGCCTTTATTATATCCCTATAGTTATAAAGACTCGCTTTTAAATTAACAATAAAATACATAATATAAAAAGCTCTATAAACAATATACCTATAAACAATATATCTATAAACAATACAACATCTATAAACAATATACCTATAGATAATAAACCTATAGACAATACCTTTATAAATAAAGATAAAAGGTCTATAGATAAAAAGAAGACTATAGATATACTTCTTTAGCATAAAAGATTAGGACATATAAATTATAAATCACTCTATAGATACCTAAGAAAAAGGTATTCTAATATAAATATAAACAAAGCTAATATAATAAAGATAAAGCAATGCGAAGCTTGTATAAAAGCTAAACAAACAGATAAAAAGAAAAAGACTCCTTTGAGAAGGAAATATCTCTTTTTAGATAAAATATATACTGATATTTAGGGCCTTATAAAAACCCCTACTTATAATAAATATATATACTTTATATCCTTTCTAGATGCTATAACTAGATATCTAAGAATATACCTTATAAAAAGCAAGGCAGAATGTCTGCCTAAATTCTTAGAATATAAACAGGAATTAGAAAATAATATAAATAAGACTACTATAAAAGAGGTTTTCTCTAATAATGCAAGAGAATTTATATATAATATAAAACCATACTGCCTAAAAAACGGCCTTATATATAATACATGTCCTGCATATACCCCTTATTCTAACGGCAAAATAAAAAGGATAAACAGAACTATACTTAATAAAGTCCGGGCTATGCTTTTTACCTAGAACCTACTAAAATACCTATAGGGTGAAGGTGTTTTAGCAGCTATATATATATATCATAGGTCCCCGCACTTTGCTATAGGTTTTATATCCCCTATAGAAAAGAAGAATAATATAGCTTTAAGTTTAGAAGACTTAGATAAAATAAAGGTATTCGGAAGCACTATATTTTATAGGAATAAAACTCCTGATAATAAACTAGAGCCTAGAGCTAATAAAGGGGTAATAATAGGCTATAAAGATACCACTTATAAAATATATAACTTTTCTAAACGAAAAGTAATAATTTTTAAAGATATAACTATACTAAAGAATAACTTCTTAAATAAAGAGGAATATACTGATTTTAATAACATGCCCTCTTTAAATAAGATGCTAAATAACTATAATACTAGAAATAATAGTACTAGTAATAATAATAACAATACTAATAATACTAGTAATATAAATACTAGTAATATAACTATAAACAAAGCAAAAAAGGACATATATATATCCTAAGAAAAATATACCCTTAATAAGATAAAGGAATTCAATAAACAAAATATAAGAACCTAAAAAACCCTTGCTATAAAGGGAGTTAAACTAAATAAAACAGAAGACTATAAAGCTATAAAAGAAAACATCCTATTATATTAAATGCAAATAGGCTTACTATGATTTTTAGCATTGTTTTTAAGGCTAGATATTTTATACGCAGTAATATTATATGCTAGATTTGCTTTTAATCTAGAAATACCTTATTTTAAAGCACTAAATACGATCTCGAAATATTTAAATAAATATCCTAGCTTAGGCATATACTATAACTATAATATAGCATTTAATATGCTATTTTTTAAAGTCTATACTAATGCTAATTAAGCTAGCGATCTTATAGACTATAAGTTAGTCTCCGGATACTATTTCTTTATAAAGAACAACCTTATAAGCTAGGCTTACTAAAAACAAAAATCTATAGCACTCTTTATAGACGAGGCCGAATATATAGGCCTTAAGAAGGCTAATAAAGAAGCTTTATATTTATATAGCTATTTTAATACTATAGTAAAAGCAATATCTATAAATATCCTTAAAAATAAAGTCCCTTTAATTTTTATAAGTAATTAATCAGCTTTAAAAATAGCAAAGAATCCTAAATTATATAAGCTAAGAAAACATATACGCTTAGTATATAACTTTACGCGTAATAGTATTTAAGAAAAAGAGATAAAGGTTTATTATATAAAATCTAAAGATAATATAGCAGATATCTTTACTAAGAGATTAAGTTTTATACTATTCGATAAATTCCGAAGTTTACTAAGAATTAAAGAGGTTATAATATAAATTCCTATAATAAAGGTTTTTAGCTATTTCTTGCTTTTTTTAGCTTTCCTCTATATAACCTTAGGTTTTTTACCTATATAAAGGTTTTCCTTAGATAATAAAAAAAAAAGGTTTTACTTAAATAAATAATAAGTTTTTCCCTTTAAGAAAAATTAAAAGCTTTAAGTTTTTTCCTATAAAAAATAGGTTTTCTTAAGCTATAAAGAAAGAATTTTTCCTTATTTAAAGGTTTTTTACTTTACTTTAGTTAGTATATTTAAAGCGCACTTATATACTATAAGTACCCTTTAAGGGAGGCTATAAGGGAGTAAAATAGACTCTCCCGCAGCCTATAAGCTCAATATAGCATAAATAACATATAACATAAATACGCTAAAATATCTATTAAATCCGCTATACGATTTTACATACTATACATATTATTTTATATTATCCCACGCATATATAAGCAAGATATAAGCAGATTAAGAAGAGGTGTATGTGGAGACTATATGCATAATCCGTGCTTAGTCGCTGCGCTACCTCGTATTCCTTGCGGAATTAATCCCTAGGCTTATAAATACAATATTAACTTAATAATAGCTATTAGCCTACTATAAATAACTGCGCTAGATAGGGGGCTCTTTTCTAAATCACTTAAGTTACTTATAGCTTAGGAATTGTCTATATAAGGAGGCCTTAGTCCCCCCTTTACCTTAGATAGATTATTAACCTTATACACACACATTTTACCTATTTCTTTACCTTTTCGCACACTCTTTATATCTCTATTATCTTCTTACTCGTAGCTATAAGCCTGCTCTCCTTTATACTTATTTGCTCCTTAATTAAAATTAATAAGCAGAAGGCTAAGAGATTTTATTATAAAGTATACTACTTAAGTTAAGCGGATATAATAATTAGCTATAACTTTAGTATAGTAGCTTAAGTATTCCTCGCGTTTATATACTAAGATTTTTTATAGTATAAGCTTATATACTATAAGAGATTTAACTACTACTTTTATAGTATTAACGTCTTTATAAAATTTTACTAAGTATTATTTTAGCTTATATAAGATCAAGCCTTTAATATATTAAAAGCTTAAAAGTTAAAAGTTAAGAATAGTGCTACTAACTAGCGCTTTTATTTAAGTGCTAGCTTTTAATAACGCTATAAAATTCTACGTTAAAAAGATAAAGGCTATGTAAAAGGAGGACTACTTTATGCTATACTATAGCGCGCCTTTTATATCTTAGTAAAACGGTAAAGTAGAAAAAGCCGGCTATATACTTATAAAATCCGCTAAAGTAATATATATTAAAATAAACCTACCGGAATCCTTTTAGCCTTAGTATATAAAAATAGCTATATATATAGCTAACTATCTACTTATACGCGGTATAGCTTTAAAGAAAGCATAGCTAAAAGCCTTACTTAAGGAAATTAAGGTTTTTAATAAATATTATATTAAATACGTCCGGACTTAAAGTTATATTATATATATAACTAGGCCGTAAAGGAATTTAATTAAGATAGCTAAGATAGACTTTAGGGCGTAAAATAAAAGACTTATTAGGTTAAAAGGGCTTTATAGCTGTATTTATAAGGTATAGCTCCTAGATTAAAAGAAAATTTTAATCGCTAAGAATATACCCTTATATAAAGTAATTAAGAAGACTTTACTCTTTAAGGAAAAAGATTATAATATTATAGTCTTTTATAAGAAAAAAGATAAAGTAAGCTTTATAAAAGATAAAATACCTTATTATATAAGCTACTAAGAACTTTAAAATTATAAAAATTAGCCGGATTATAATAATAATAATAGGTTTAAAGGGAATAGCTTAAGTAATCTTTAAGATAAAAAGGGCAAAGGGCTAAAGTAGTAATAAGCTTTAAAGTGGCTATTACTATCCTTAAGGTAGTAAGTAGTAAGCTCCGAAGTTATAACTCCTAACTTCTTATTAAACCTTTTCCCCGCTAGCGATAACGATAAATTTAAGCGATAATAATATTAAATACTCCGGTATAAAAGCTAAAGGTATACTTAAGAATAACCTAAGGGGTTTAAAGCTATTTAAGGATAGCCCTTATAAGTGTAAATTTTCTAAGGACTTTCTTAATAACCTTTTAGCTAAAAATACGCTTAATTTCTTATACGCTAAACTATAATAGTAAAAAACTTACTAATTTCCCGCTTAAAGTATTATGAGCTAATAAAGTATATTAACTTATTAATTAGCTAACTTACTAAAAAACTAATTAAGCGACGGCTATTAAAAAAGGGCTATAAAAAGCTATATTAAGGGCTTAAATATTAAAGCTTACTATTATAAATTAACAGTAAAACTTATTCTAGCCGGGCGTATTAATAACCTTTAAAGAGGCTATTAAAGAGTAAAATATACTCTCCTACAGCCTATAAGCTAAATATACTATATATAACACACGATGTAAATACGCTGAAATATATATTAGATTTGCTATATAATTCTACATACTATACATATTTTCGTATATTGTTTCACGTGTATATAAGCAAGGAATAAGCAGATTAAGGAGAGGTATATATAAAGACTATATATACAATCTATACTAAGTCGCTACGCTACCTTATATTCTTTACGGAATTAATCTCTAGGCTTATAAATATAATATTAACTTAATAACAGCTCCTAGCCTACTAAGCATAATTGCGCTAAATAAAAGGCCCTTTTTCTAGTTACTTAAGTTACTTATAGCCTAGTAATTGTCTTTATAAGGAGGCCTTAGTCTCTCTTTTACTTAAAATAGATTAATAACCTTATATATATGCATCTTATCTATTTCTTTACCTTTTCACACACTTTCTATATCTTTATAATTTACTTACTTATAGCTACTTACTTACTCTCTTCTATACTTATTATGCTCCTTTATTAATTATAAGCCCGGCTTCCCTTTAAGCTAGACTTAGACCCGACCCCTACCGACGTTTCTCCGACTATTACGTAGTCGGAAAATTTTAGTAAAACTTCTTTCCGCTTTTAACGTTATTGCACTTACTAAGCATCTTTTCTCCGGAATTTTCCCGATATCCTATCGGACTTAGTTTACTAGTTTTCCCCTCCTCTTCTCTTTTTACACCTTATGTTTTATAACCGCATTTTTAGGACTATATTAAACAATGAAAATCTCTTTAAACTGTTTCTATATATAATAGGAAACCCGCTTTTTAATAGCTCTTTTTTATATTTTTTCGCCTACTTTATATAAAGTCCTCTGCCCTCTTTTTTACCTCTCCTTTATACCCCTCGACTTTAATTCGGCTACTAGGATTTCAATAGATAAACAAACCCTTTTAAAAAAACCACTTTTTGCAGTAAGGAACGCTTAATTTAATACAATCTTTTTTATATTTATTTAGGCCTTATTAGTATATCTTTTAACTAATATTCCTTAAGGACCTTTTCCCCTACCCTTTCCCTATTAACTTTTATATTGAAATACCTCTTAGAAAATTCAATAGAAAGGAGAGTTACTAAGAACAACTACTAATTTAGCAAGCTAAAAGGTTTTTTAAATTATTCCTCTTAGTTACTTCGAATAAAATCTGTTTCTACCTAAGAAAAAGCTGCTAGAGCCGTTTCTTAAGATCTATATATTAAATCTATAAAGATCCTTGTCTTAATACGTCTAATAGTTAAGAACAGCCCTCTTTCTTAAATCAAACACTACACGACTGCAAAGTTAGCCTAAGAAGCTTTAAAAATCTTTTATAACCTAGTATATTTTGCTTTAAATTTTCTTCGTATGAAGAATTTATTAAATATAACCTTAGAAAAATATACCCCGATTTAGGTATTTCTTACTAAGATAAAAGAGCTTTTCAACAAGTTAAAGACCTAAGAAATTAAAATTCTTAAGGTAGTAATTATTACTTAGATTTTAAAATGCTTAAATAGCTCTTATTTTAGCTTTATAACAAATCTTTTTTTTGCTTTTTAAAATAACGCCTAAGTATAATAAAAACGCTATTTTGTTAGTAATTCTAAGTACTTAAAGTATAAATACTTAGTAAAGTAAATACCGCTAAATATAAAGGAGTAACTAAGAAAGTAAATACTACTAGTTATAAGTTATAACTATTAAAGTAGATATTAGTAGTTATAAAAAGATATAATAAAGTTTAATAGTTAAAAACCTACTAGTATTAGCTAAAAGCGGTATAAGTTAAATATGCTTATAATTAGCTTAAGTTAGCCTTAGCTAGTAATAAGATTAGTATTAGATAAATCGATTAATATCTTATATAATTAATTAATATCTTATATAAAGCTAAGGTAAAAAGCCTCCTTTTAAAAAAGGATAAAATCTTATAAAAGGTTTGAAGATAAGAATATTTAGTCTTAGAAGCTAGTAATAAGTAATAAAGCGTATATTACTTATAACTAATAATAAAGATAGCGTAAGCTATTTTTATTAGCTTAAAAAGTAGTTTAGTAACTATATAAGTTATATAAGGTATAAGTTATATAAGGTATAAGTTATATATTAGTATATAAAAGCATATAAAAGCATATAAAAAGGAAGCCTTTTAATAGCCTTAGGAAAGTATTAAAGGGGGTTTTTCCTGTTTTTTTTAACTTCCTTCTTTTTTTTCTTCTTCTTTAGCTAGTTTTAACCTAAGAAATCCGCATAATAAGATACCCTTACTTTATTTAGTTTAGTAGTTTTTATACTAAGTCTTTTTTTCTTTTCTTACTATAAATTAAAAACTTAATAAATTATACTAAGATGCTTATCTTAATAAAAGATTAGTATTTTAGTTATATAAAACTAGCTTATAGTATAGTTTATAACTTATAGCTCTAATAAGAAATACTTCGTATTTTTATACTTAGTAAGTTCTTTAAGCTATTAGGTATAAAAAAAGGTATTTATTATAATTACGTTTATTTAATTATAATAAATGAAAGAAGAAATACTTACTTTTATAATATTATAGCTAACTAGTTAGCTATTAACTAATACAAGATATTTAAAGATTTCTTATCCCCTTATTAGCTTTATAATTAGTAGTTTTATTTTAAAGATTAAAGCTCTTAAACCTTATACTAAAATATTAGCTAAGCTATAAAATTTTATTACTTCTCTTAAAGCTTATTTTTACTTTTATCTTACCATAATAAATTAAGAAGTAATAAAAGTTATCTTTATATTTAGTTGCTTATAAGGCTTAGTAATAATATAGTTCGAACTAATTCTTAAGGGCTATATAGATAATAGTCCTAAAGATAGGAATTCCGGAATAAAGAATATTTTTAAGAATTTCGATAACGTTAAAGAAGCCTTATAAAAAACGTTCGGAATTATAAATAAGCAACAATTAGTAAAGTATAAATTAAGAAGCCTTAAGTAAGTTACGCCTTTATTAGCTTATAGAGCTTAATTTTAATTAAATAACTTTTAAGCTAAAATAAGAAGACGATACCCTTATAGCAACTTTTTAAAAAGGTCTTAAAGAAAATGTTAAAAACGAAATTTACCGCCTAAATATGCTAAAGACGGTTTTAAACTATATTAGTCTAGCGATCCGGATAATAATAAGTAAGATAAACGCTAGTAGTAAAAGAAATACCGTTTAGCTCTTAGTAAAGTAATTAAAGGAAATAATAAAAAGCCAAAGCACGACTTAAGTAATATAATAAACTTAAATACTTTTAAGGCAAGCTTGTTAAAGCCCGCTAAAAATAAAAGCTATTTAATACTTTAATTATAAGAAGAAAGGCTATATTATAAGAGATTATATTAAGAAGAGGAACTTTTTTAAAAGAGGGAATATGCTTATTTAAGAAAATAATACCTTTTTAGCCTATAATCCGTAATATACTTTATTACTACCTTTTACTAAAGATATTGAAATTAACGCTAAGCTTATTATACTAACCCTTAGCCCGTTTAAGACTAGTTTACTTATAAAAGATCTTTATAAAGAAAAGTCCAAAATAAAGATAAAATCCGAAAGCTTAAATAACTAAGAAAGAAATACTTTTAAGACTAAGAATAATTATTAGCACGGGACTTCCTTATAAACTATTAACAAAGATAATAAAAATACTCTTTATTTTCCTACGAATATTACGCCTTTAAATATAAAAAATAATAGTAGCTATAATTTAAAAGACCTTGAATTTAACAAAATAAATAAAGAGCTTACCTTTATAATAAAAAAGATAATAATAAGCCTTATGCTCCTTTTATAAAGTATCTCGATATAGTTATTACTATTAAGAATTGGACTTATAAGGAGCTATCTTAAACTAAATACTATAATAATAACTACTTTATATATAAGTTAGATAAGTAAAAAAGTAGCTAGTTTCCTAAACTAAGGAAGACTTAAAATAAACTTACTATAATAACTAAAGAACTTATAACTAGTACTAAGGTTTTTATAGGAACCTTAAAGTAGGATATTAAAGCTAATAAAAAGGAACTTATATACTAAAATATTAATAACCGGATTAAAATTCAATAACTTTTACTCTTTAAGCAGTATAATAAAACGCCTATAAAAACATTTAAGATAATAACTTAGCTTTAATAAATAGGATTGTAAAGCTAGAAGAAGATTATATAATTATTTTTAAGTATATTAATAATTTAATTAAAGCTAAAGACGATCTAAAGAAAAAAAACAATAAGCTAGCTAATAAGCTTAAGGAAGATATAGAATTTCCTAACTTAGCTACTAAAAATACGTTTAAACAATATAGTAAGTATTTTAAAAGAAATTATAGTCTTCGTAGTAAGGTTAATAATTTTAAAATACTATATAAAGCTTAGTAACTTTTAAATAGTACGCTTAAAAGCTAGTTAAAAGCTTAGTAAGAAGAAATTAATAACTAAAAGCGGCAAAAGGAAATAAATTGTCGTAAAAGTGTTAATGTTCTTAGTAAAGTAGTTAGAAACTATAAAACTAATAAGAACTAAGTTTTTAAAGCTATTAAGCAGCTTAGTTACTTAGATAAACTAATTTTATAAAAAGAATTAAGATTTACTAAGAATTTAGTAGATAAGGCAAAAAACTAACGAGCTTAAGAATAATAAGGCTATTTTTTAGGATAAAAAACTTACTTCTAATAAATAATAATTCTCGAAGTATAAAAATAACCTTTTTAATAAAATTAAGAGGACATTGCTATAACGTATTAATAGATTATAGTGTAATAAGTGGCTAAATTTCCCTTATAACGGTAAATTAATTAAAATTACGTTATAAAAGAAAAAATAAGCTTTATATGCTTCTTTTAGTAAAAGGATTACCCTTTAAGTTTAATAACGGCAAGATTATATATAAGACTAATCCTTTTATATATACGATTAAGATTTATAACTTTAAAAAGTCTTTAAACGTCTTAGCTATTAGGTAGAATATAATATTAAGACTACTCTTTTTATAGAAATATAATCTTATAATAGATTAGGATAAAGGCCTTTTAAAGTTTAAAGATATTACTTTCAATATCCCTTTTTATAGTTTAATAAAGGACGAACTTAAAACGAAACCCTAAAATAATTTAAATATAGTAGTACTTAATAATAACTATATAAGGAATAGTAATAATTAAAATAATAAAGCTGCGTATAGAGATATAAATATCGCAAAAGATAATAATAAGATAATTAGTATAACTAAAGATAAGATAACTACGATTAGTACGATATTTATAAAAACAACGCCGAACCTTAATAAAAATACTAAAAGTTTTAAAGATACTTATAAAGCTACTAATAATTTATTAAAAGAAAATCTATTAATCAGCTTAAAGAATATTAAGTAGAAATACCTTAAGAATAAAATTAAAATTAAAAAACATAATAAGAGAAAAAGACGGGATAAATTTTATAAAAGCTTATAGTATTTAAAAGGTACTGTTAATTTAAAGCACTTTAAAGAGCGAATATAGTATACAAGATAGCTAAAAGGTGCTATTAACTTAAAATACCTTAAAGATCGCTATTAAAAAATACTTAAAATTATACTTAAAAGATATCTTAATATATTTAAACTGCTACTTAAAGATAAACTACTACTAACAGGTAGTTAAAATTACGAAATTCAGTTAAAAGAAGGTTTTAAGCTTAGATATTATAAGATATATAACTTAAATAAAAAGTATTTAAAGTTATTAAAAGAATATATTAACAAAAACCTAAAATAAGTTATAATAAAAAGTCTTTATTAAGATATAGAGCTCTTATACTATTTGCTTAAATAAAGAGTAAAGATAAAGAAAAAACTCGACTTTATATTAATTTTAAAAAGATAAGTAATAATATAATAAACGACTAAACTTCATTACTTTTTATAAGCGAAATAAGAGATAGACTAGCTAATAAGTAGTAGTATATAAAAGTAAACCTTAAATCTGCTTATAGCTAAAGACGTATTAAAAAAGGAGACGAATTTAAAATAGCCTTTAAAATGCGATATAAACTTTTCGAATTTTTAGTTATACCTTTAAGATTAACTAATATACTAATAACCTTTTAAAAGATAACTAATAATATATTAAATCCTTATTTAAACTATTTTTATACGGCTTATTTAGAAAATGATATTATATACTTTAATACGCTATAAAAAGATTATAAAGAAGTTAATGTAGTGCTAAACCTATTAAGAAAAGCCAGCTTATATATCTTACCGGAGAAATATAGCTTTTATATATAAAAAGTAGAATTCTTAAAGTATATAATTACGCTTTTTTATATTAAAAAAGACGTTTAAAAGATTTTTATAATTAAAGATTAGCTAATTCCTATAAATATTAAGGAAATCTAAAGCTTTATAAGATATATAAATTCTTATAAGAAGTTTATATCGGACCTTTTTAAGATAATTATACTAATCTTATCTATATTAAAAAAAGCTAAAACGGACCTTTTTAAGTAAAACTTAAAAGCAGATAAAGCTTTAAAAAAAACTAAAAGATTACTTATTAAAGAACTTATATTAAGTACCTATAATAAAGAGAAGCTATTTAAGTTTAAAACGGATGCTTTAAATTTTAAAGTAAGCGCGTAGTTACGCTAGCGCGATAAAAACAATATTTTTAAATGTATAGCGTTTTATTCGAAAAAGCTAGTAAGTATAGAGATTTATTACTCTATTTATAATAAAGAATTCTTAGTAATTAAATGTACTTTTTAAGAATTTTGATAATATATCTAATAGAATAAATTTAAACCTAAGGTTTATATAGATTATAAGAATATTAATTATTTTACTATAATATAGCAGTTAAATACTATGTAAATAAGATAAGCTAAATTCATTTAAGAACTTAATTATAAAAATAATTTTAAGGTTCTTAGAGTAACTAAGCTAATATAATTAGCTAATAACTAGACCTTAATTATAAAAAAGACCTTTATAAAGAGGCCTTATTATTTCTCAATAATAATAATAATTTAAAGTTAAAAACATTATATATACTATTTAATATATAAGGAGATCTTACTACTTTAAAATTACTTAAGAATTCTTATAAAAACCTAAATAAGAAAAGATATAAGGTTCTTAAGTAAGAGGGGAAAATATAGTTTTATAAGAATAAGCTATTCCTTATATTAAAGACTAAGAAAATAGTTATAATAATTTTTATTCGCACCCTTTATATAGATATTAAGGTATTATAAGAACGTATAATAAGATCGAAAACTATTATAATACTTATAACCTTTATAAGAAAATCTAAGGAGTTATAAAGTTATATAATATATATAATAAGAGTAAGGCTATATAATATTAGCTTTATAGTAACTTAATTTCTTTAAAGGTTTTATTAAGACTTTAAGACTTTATAGCTTTAGACTTTATTATAAAACTACTAAAGTTTATAAATCTTATAACTAATATAAAATACGATTCTATTTTAGTTATAGTTTATCGCTTTATAAAGTATAGCTATTTTATTTTAAAACATAAAGCTATAAATATAGAAAAGTTATTTTATACTTTTATAAGATATATTATAGCTAATTAAACATTTTTAAGTTCGATTATTTTAGATAAGAATTAGAAATTTATTTTACATTTTTAATAAGGTTTAATATAAGCCTTAAGTATAAAGTATAAATTATCCTTTACTTTTTACCTTATTATAAACGGAACAATAAAACGATTAAATTAAACTCTTAAGCAATATCTTAAAAGCTATATAGATTATTAATAGGATAATTAGCTTTTTAAACTACTTATAGTATAGTTAGTATATAATACTTTTTATTCTAAGCCTATTAAAAATACTCCGGTATTCGTGAATTATAGCTTTATACTAAAGGTTTATAGGTCTTCTTTACTTAAAAGTATTATAGCTAAAAAAGCTATATTAAACTTTAAGCAGTTTATTAGCTTATACGGATTTATAAAATAAAATTAGAATATATTACTAAAAGAATATAATATTATTATAATAAGAAGTAGTCTTTAAAACCTTCTTTATTTTAAAGCGATAAATTATATCTTTTAACGAGGAATCTTAAAACTAAAAGACTTAATAACTCTTTAAATTATAAGAAAATAAGACTTTTTAAATTAATAAAGAAAATAAGAAAAGTTAATTATTAGTTAGAACTTTTAACTAGTTTCTTATCTACCTTATTTTTTATATATCTTAACTAAAGCTAACTTTATAAGAAGCTAAAGTAGTATAAGAGCTAGACTTAAAACGAGTTAAAAAGAGCGAATATATAGTAAGGACTATACTTATTAAAAAATAGAAAATTAAGAATACTTTTATTTAATAAAGGATAAGGATTATCTTAGTTTAGATAATACTAAGAAATATATAAAGGGCTTAACAATGCTTTAAGAAAAGTTTAGAATTTTAATTAATAGAACTTTTAAGAAGAAGTATTAGCTTCTTTAAGCTAGGATTTCTTTACTATCTTTAAATAGTAAAAGTAAAAGGAGATCTAGTAAAAAAGAAACCTTATAGTTAACTTTATACGACTTAGTATATATCTTTTTAAGGATAGGAATTTTATATTCTTAAAAATTAATAATAATAAAGACTTTCTTTAAAGAATTTTTAACGTTAACCTGTTTAAAGTAATCTTTCTTTAATAATCTTATTATACTTTTAAAGGTTAAAAGAACCTTAAAGAAAAAGACGTTTATCTTTTTAAGTTTAAAAAAACCTTAAAGAAAGGAATATATAATAAAAACCTTATTCTATTTATAACTTTTAGTACTAAAAGTATAAATATTTAGTAAAGTAAATACTACGAAATATAAAAAAGTAGCTAGTAAAGTAAATACTACTAGTTATAAGTTATAACTATTAGAGTAAATACTAGTAGTTATAAGGAGAAACGATATAGCTTAATAGTTTAAGACGGATAGTATTAGCTATAAGCGGTATAGGTTAAATACGCTAATAATCGGCTTAAGTTAGCTTTAACTTTTAATAGGATTAGTATTAAATAAATTAACCGATACCTTATATAATTAACTAATACTTTATATAAAGCTAAGGTAAAAGGCCTTCTTTTAAAAGAGGATAAAATCTTATAAAAGGTTTTAAGATAAGGATATTTAGCCTTATAAGCTAGTTATAAGGAATAAAGCGTGTATTACTTATAACTAGTAATATAGATAGTATAAGCTATTCTTATTAGCTTAAAAAGTAGTTTAATAACCTTATAAGTTATATAAAGTATATGTTATAGATTAGTATATAAAAGCATTTAAAAGGAAAGTATTTTAATAGCTTTAAAAAGGTATAAAAAGAGGTCTTTCTTCCTTTTTCTTTTAACTCCTTTTTTTCTTTTTTTCTTTTTCTTTAGCTAGTTTTAACTTAGGAAATCCGCATAATAAAACACCCTTACTTTATTTAGTTTAATAATTTATACTAAGTCTTTTTCTCTCTTTTTTATTATAAAATTATCAACCTAATAAATTATATTAAGATACTTATTTTAACGAAAGATTAGTGTTTTAATAATAATATAGCTATAAAGAAAGACATCTTATTATACTAAATGTAAATAGGCTTATTATTATTTTTAGCATTGTTTTTAAGGTTAGATATATTATACAGAGTAATATTATATACTAGATTTGCTTTTAATCTAGAAATACTATATTTTAAAGTACTAAATACAATCTAAAAATATTATAATAAATATCCTAGCTTAGGCATATACTATAACTATAGTATAGTATTTACTATGCTCTTTTTCAAAGCCTATACTAATGCTAAATAGGCTAGCAATCTTATAGACCGTAGGTTAGTCTCCGGATACTATTTCTTTATAAATAATAACCTTATAAGCTAGGCTTGCTAAAAAGAAACATTTCTAGCACGCTTTATATACAAGGCAGAATATATAGGCCTTAAAGAGGCTAATAAAGAAGATTTATATTTATATAGCTAACTTAATATAATAGTAAAAGAAATATCTATAAGTATACTTAAAAATAAAGTCTTTATAAATCTTATAGATTATTAATCTGCTTTAAAAATAGTAAAGAATTCTAAATTATATAAGTAAAGAAAACGTATAAGCTTAGCATATAATTTTAAAACCTAAGAACTTATAAAGCACTTGAAAAATACTTTAAGAAAGGTTAAAGATTTTAATTAATAAAACTCTTAAAAGAAAGTATTAGTTTCTTTAAGCTAAAAATCTTTTACTATCCTTAAATAGTAAAAGTAAAAGGAAATCTAGTAAGGAGAAAACCTTATAATTAAGTCTATATAACTTAGTATATATCTTTTTTAAGATAAGATTCTCTTTATTTAAGAAAGATCCTTAAAGAATATAATTAGAATTTTCTTTAAAGAATTCTTAAGGTTACTCTCTTTAAAGTAAGATTTCTTTAATTATCTTATTATATTTTTAAAGGTTCTTTTAACCTTTAAAAATAAGAACGTTTATCTTTTTAGGTTAAAAAAGACCTTAAAAAAGGAATATATAACAGAAACCCTATTCCGGTTATAATTTTAAGTACTAAAAGTACTAATATTAAGTAAAGTAAATACCGCTAAATCTAAAAAAGGAACTAATAAAAAGTAAATACTACTAAGTATAAGTTATACTATTAAAGTAAATACTAGTAGTTATAAGGAGATATAATATAGCTTAACGGTTTAAGGCGGCTAGTATTAGCTATAAGCAGTATAAGTTAAATACGCTTATAATTAGCTTAAGCTAGCTTTAGCTAGTAATAGAATTAGTATTAAATAAATCGACCGATACTTAATATAATTAACTAATATCTTATATAGAGCTAAAGTAAGAGGCCTCTTTTTAAAAGAAAGTAAAATCTTATAAAAGGTTTTAAAATAAGGGAATTTAGTTTTATAAGCTAGTAATAAGTAATAAAGCATATATTACTTATAACTAGTAATAAAGATAGCGCGAGCTATTTTTATTAGTTAAAAAAGTAGTTTAATAACTTTATAAGTTATATAAAGTATAGGTTATAAATTATTATATAAAAGTATATAAAAGAATATAAAAAGAAAGCCTTTTAATAGCTTTAAAGAGGTATAAAAAGAGGTTTTTACTCTTTTTTCTCTTAACTTTATTTTTTTTCTTAAGCTAGTTTTAGCCTAAGAAATCTATATAATAAGATACCTTTACTTTATTTAGTTTAGTAGTTTATACTAAGTCTTTTTCTTCTTTTTAACTTATTAAAGGTTAGAGCAGCAGCGAAATTATAAAGAAATCTAGAGATTACGTAATAGCACGTATTAAAATAGTCAATTTTACATAAAGTAGGATTTAGCTCGAATTAAGTAATAAAGAATTAAGTGCATAAGTGCTTATAGAATCTTTAATTATTTAGTTATAAGAGATTCGCCTTTTATAAACAAATATAAGGGAATAGAGTAATATATCTAGACCGGCCTTTAAGCAGTTTTAAAGCCCGAGGAATGTGAATTTTAAAGCATTTTGCCTTATAGCTATATATGTCTTCTTTATGCGGCAATTTATATTAAAAGTTAGTTAAGGTTAGTTTAAGTCTAAGTAAATCCTTGTTTTATCTAGCTACTTTAACCTCCTTAGTTCCGTATATAATGCTATAAAGATTATATAAGAATATAAAGACTTAAAAAAGAACGAGCTAAACCTAGGCTATTTAATAAGGGTTTTTCTATAATTTCTAAACTTATATATACTTAGCTAATAAAGTTAGGATTAAATAGCTAATTTATAAAAGTAGTGGAAATTACTCTCTTATAGCCTCTCTTAAAAAGTAGATTTATATTTTCTTTACTAATTTATTAAGGTAGTATATATAAAGTAAAGTCCTTTAATTTTATAGCAAACTCTTTTTTATACTTAAAATATATAAAAAACCTTTTTTTTTAAGAAAAAACATTTTAAAGTATATAATAATAGTAAAAACCTTATAAAAGGAGAAAATCTATAGTTTTATTATTTAAGGATGATTAGTAAGCAGACGTAGTGTTTAAGAAAAATTAAAAATAATTTAAAAACTTAGTTCTTTTTAATATTATTTAAGAAACCTTAAAAAGAGAAAAACTTAGTAAGAGGAAATGTATAAAAAGTAAAAAAAAACCTAAAAACCTCTATTAATTTATAAGACTTCTTATACTAAGGATAATTCGGTTATAAACTTATTAATTAAAGTAGGACTTTATTCCTTAATAAAGATATTAGTAATATTATCTTCTAATTTAATATAAGAGACCTTGATTTCTTTATTTCTTATATTTATTCCTAAATAGTAATATATACTACCTAGATATTTAATACAATTATAGAACTTTAGACCTTTTACTAATTTAATCGCAGCAGTATTATCCCTTAAAACAAGGAGAATACTATTAAAGATCTTTATAGTTATATCCTTAGTTATTGCAATAAAGAGAATATTTTAAAAATTAGCTTCTTTTATAGTCTCCTTAAGGCTTATATATTTTACTTTATACGTAGAAAGGGCAACTAGTTTTTACTTAAAATAAGCCTTACTTATAACGTTTTTATATATATAAAAACAGTACCTTAGGACTTAGTAGGCGTCTATTAAATCTAAGGCCTAACTAGCATTAGTATAATCTTTTATATATAAAAAGTCTAAAGGGATATTATACGTATATTAAATCTTAAGGCTAAGGTATTTATTTAGATATTTTTAAATCGTATTTAAAGCCTTTATATACATACTATTTAGTTTAGCAGCAAATTTCGCATAAGATATAACTAAATAAAGGATATTCGGCCTTATAAATAAGGCTAGAAATAATAAGAATCCTATTTACTTTTAAAATTATAATATTACCTCTTTTAAAGGTAATTCTTTACCTTTAAATAGCTTAAATCATCCTATAATAAGCGTATTCGAAGTTCTTATAGCTTCTTTATTAACCTTTTTTATTTTATTTAAGGTATATTTTTCTTAGAATATATATAGCTCTTTTTTATCTTAGTTATTTTATATATATAGACCTAAGAAGTCTTTTATATCTCTTAGTATAGTAAAATCTAAGTATTTAGCTAATTCTTTAAATAGTCTTTCTTCTATATTTGTTTTCGAGAGTCTTACTATAAGAAAGTTATCTACGTAGATCGCTAAAGCGGTTTTATAGCGTTTATTTATAAATACCCCTTCTTTTAATAAAAGGGGGAAAATCCGAGGTTATTTAGTATATCTTTTAAATAAGTGTACTAAAGCTTTAGACTTTATTTAAGACCGTATAATGCTTTTTTTAGCTTTCCCTTTATTAGGCCTTAATAATATAAGTCTATAAACTTTAATAGATTTATTCTTTTTCCTTTATAATAAGATCTATTCTTAAAATAATAATCTTTAAAAGTATATTGTTTGTAGCCTATAAGAAGATTAATATATACTTCTAAATCTTTATCGGCGTTAATAAAGGCATTCTTAATATCTATTTACATAGCTTAATAATTCTTTAAAACTGCTAAAATAAGCAGAAATTTCGTAGATTTAGGTCTAGCTATAGTTAAAAAGGTCTTTAAGTAATCTAAGCCGTATATCTACTTAAATTCCTTAGTTATAAAACGGGCTTAATATTTAATAATTTAATTTTTACTATCTTTCTTAATAGTATAGACTTAACGGCTACCTAAAGCCTCTTTATTACTAAGGAGATAGGTAAATTCCTAAGTATTATATTTTATTAGTTAGTTTGTTTCCCTTATTATAGTATGTTTCTAACTAGCAAAATTAAGACTATTTATTACCTATTTATAGGTATTAAGCAGACCTTAATCCTTATCCTATTTTAATATAGCTAAAATAAACTCTTTATAATCGCTATTTAAAAGCAGGTATATATTAAGGTAATTTATATAGTTAGTATAGGACCCGTTAAGCTTCGTAGGTATTTCTACTACTATATAACTAGTAGGGCTAGGATCTTTATTTAGAGAACCTTTTTTTATAGAGGTTAAAGAAATTAATTTAGTACTTATTTTAAAAGATTTTTCTCTATAAGGCTATAGGCTTCTAGCCTATCTTTTCTCTTTAAAATTATATTAAAATCGAAGTCTTTAATAGGACTAAAAGATTTATTTATAAACTTTTTTTTTAGTATAGTAATGTTTCTAAAGACTATTAATGTTCCTCTTAGAAACATCCTAGACTTTATAAACTTTTTTATAATAGCTTTTAATAACTCTTTTTAAAGCTTTAGCGTTGAGCTTATCTTTAAGGTCCTTAATTTTATAATAAATAAGGCTTTTAAAGGTCTTAACTTTATTTAAGGTTTTAAAGGGTATAATAATATTATCCCTCTTTTCTATAAGACTTTTAAAACCTATAGCTAAATATAGAGATCTATTATATATATAAGTAGCTGTTAAAATAGCTTTACCTTATAGATATTTAAGCAGTCTTACTATATATAATAAAGAACGGACTTTTTTTAATATTTTATTAATTTCTTAATATAGCAGTAAATACGCTGTTACTAATAGCAGTAGTAGCAGCAGTACTACGAGCTACCTTAAAGCCTCCTTTAATTTCGGCCTCTTTAAGGCTTTTTTTAATTTTCTAGCTACGTATAAACTAAAGGCTATTTTATCTTTTAGTATATAAACCTTTTATAGACTTTTTATAAACCTCCTCTTTAATAAGATCTATTTATTATACGTTGTTATTTATTAAACTATTTATTATTTCCTTACTTATTTTAAATAACTCCTTATTATATATAGGGTATTAAATAGCTACTAAAATAATAAAATAAGAGCTTTACTACTTAGTTACTTATTTCTGCCTTTTATCTATAAGTTAATTCTTTTTATATAAATTACTTTTTTACTAGATGCTTTAAATAGGCCTTTTATATATTTAAGAGTTATAAGCCCGGATTCTTTCTGCTTTATATAATAGAAGAAATTGGTTATTGCGGCACCTTAATTTCATTACGCCCCTGCCTGTCAATCACGCCCTTTAAGAGTAAAAAACGCTCTCTTAACGGAAAATTACCTATAAAAGCATTATTTATTTTACGCCGTCTTATTTTCCCCCTTCACTAAAATAACAGAATTTACAAGCTCTTTAAAGGGAACTATCCTTAACGGCCCTTTTAACTAAGAACGTTGGATTTTAATAATATAAAAATACGCGACTTTTTACGAAATTTAAGATGAAATTAATCCCTTAGTTACCTTAAAAAAGCCCTTTTTACGGCTTCTTAAGGAATCTTAAGTCTTATAAGTAAACTTTTAAGCAAAGGAAATTATTAACCTTTTTATTAATAATTTAAAAAACTATAAGTTCCTTAACTTAAGGTATTAAACTAATTTATAAAGCTATAAGAACTAGTAAAAGGCCCTTTTAACTTTATAGTAATATATTATATAAAACATCGGAAATAGCTATTTTACAATCGCAGACATTTATAATATTCTTACTAAGCTTTCCTTACTATAAAGATATATATAGCCCTTTTTATAGAATAAGAAAAAAGAAGTTCTTATAAAGCTTTAAAGAATTTTATCTTAACTAGATAAAACTAACTTAGCTACTTAAATTATAAACGAGTAGAAGGCTTTTATAAAGATAAAAAGAACGTAGCTTTTAAAGGCATAAGGCCTACGCTTAATATTAAGCTTTTTAAAGGCTATTTTTAGCTTTAATAGCTCCTATACTAATTATTAATTAACCGAATAGACGACGAAGTAAGATAGGATAAAAACGGGTAGTAAGAGAGCTTTTTAGACGGTATTAAAATTTTAGAGATTTTTAAAAGGCAATAAGCTACGGAATCGACGAAGAAATCGAAATCTACTCTTTTTACTACTTTTTAAAGCTACTTTCCTAAAGACCTTTTTTCTTCGGCTTTTTTATTGCCTTTTTACCTTTATAAGAAACGGTATTATTATATAGACTTTTTTTATTACTACGGAAAAATACAACTAAACGGCTAGAAACTAAATAAAGAAATCTAGAAAACGATCGACGAATTCTTTACTATCCCTCGCAATAAAGCCTTAGTGGAAAACGCCTTTTATAAGGCTAAGAAATATAAATCTACAAATGTTTAATTAGATTTTAAATCTTAGGAAAACCCGGATTTAATAAATATATTAGTATAAGCCGTAGCTACAGCTAATAAGGCCCCTCTTACTATATTATAAGTACTTATATAGACGTACTTATTAAACAACCTATTTATCCTTAATTGCGGATTAAATAAGCATATTTATAACGTTTAAGATCGCTTCTTAAATTAAATGCTAATATAAGCTTTAGCCTTAGCGGGCTTCGGAGAGTCTTAAATTCTAAGGTATAGCACCGTCTTTATGCGAATTCTAACCGGATTATTTTAGTTTAATAACGTTGCCTTTATACCGACTTTTTATATAAGTATTACTCTTTTACTAAAATTATAATAAGTAAAAATCTACTAAAATCTTTAAATAGGTAGTATTTTTACTACTACTAAGGAAGTTTATAAAACGTAGCTATTATATAATTCATACGTTATTAAATATAACGAAATTAAAGTAGCTTCTTTTTTTACTTAGATTTCTTCCTCGTTTTCTTCTTTTTAATCTTCTTCCTTTTTATTCTTCTTCCTTTTTATTCTTCTTCTTTTTTATTTTTCTTCCTTTTTATTTTTCTTCCTTTTTATTTAACTCTTGTTTTATTCCGGAAGAAACAGAACTTACTATTACTACTTCTTCCTTTTCTTTTTAGCTTTAGCATAAAAAACTAAAGCACCTTAACGAGTAGGCGTTGCGAAAGACCCTTTTTAGTAAAAGTATATTTATTTCTATATCTTTTACTATTCTTAACTACAAGCCCTATAGGCTTAAAAAAGCAAAGAGAATTATATTACGAGTATAACTAGCTATAAAGTCTATAAGCCCTTTTTATTAGATTTTTCACGACTTCTTTTTATTACTAGAATTTTATAATAAAAAAAAGGTTACTTTCTTTATTAAGGATAATTTAACTAACCTAATTTTCTTTTATGCCTTTCTTAATTTAATATAAAAGGAGCTTCTTTACTACCTTCCTAGCTTTAAAAGCTTTATTTAGAGGCAATTTAACTTTACTATCTGCAAAATTTATTAGGATAATAATAAAGCTATATAAAAAGAATATAAAGAATTTATTACGGAAGAAAAGATTATTAACGAACTTTCTACCCTTGATATACTAGCTTAAAACGGCTTTATAAAGCTTGTTAAGGGGGTAATTTTCCCGAATGCCTATACGATACGAATTTCCTCGAATTTACTTATTACCCTTTAGCCGGAAATCTCAAAAACAGCTACTTTCTTTTATAATAAAACATCTTAAAGAACTTCTTAAGGTCCTTAGACTTTCCTTACGAAGAAACTATTAACTTAGCTTTTAGAGAATAGTAAGGGAATTCCCCCTCTTTCTTTTAATTTTTTACTATTTATATATACGGCTATAAAGCTTACCTTTTAATAATAAAAGCTTTTTAAAACACCGTAAAAAGAGACCTTAAGCTTTAAGACTATACAAAAGTTAGCTTCTTAGTTAGCTACGACTTTACTAATATCTATCGAATTTTTATCCCTTTTAGATAAAAGGTTTAAAGGGTATAAAAAATTACTTTTAACAAGTAATCTTTTTTTATAAAGACGGTACCTACGTAGAACCCTATATTAATTAAGGAATACGTATTTTAACTATATATTATAGATTATAATAATACTATATACGACGATTTGTAAAGGATTAAAATTTAATTGTAAGATACGATGGAAATAATAAAGTCGAATCCTCTTATTAATACGCAGCTTCTGACTTTAAATTCCTCGCCGAAACTTAATACTATTAATATCTAAAAAGTATTATTAAAGTGCCCTATAGAGGCGCTTCTTAATATTATCTTCTTTAACGAAAATATATTACGTAATATCTTTTAAATCGAGCTTTTAAGCCGCCTGCCTTAAAGTATTAATTTTAATAGTATGACCGATATTCTCGTAGCGGAAGATATAATAAAGAATATATTAAATCCTTAAGCGCCTTTTTCTATGCATCTTTAAGCTTCCCGATTTATAAGGAATTATATTGCTTTTACCGCTTTAGTACCCCTTTTCTTATAGCTTTTATAAGCTATATTTAACGCTTCTTTCTACGCTTTTAAGAAAAAGAAGATAAATAGTAAAGATTTACCGCCCCTCCTTTAATCTTAGCTAAACTTAGCAATATACTATTTTAGTATAAAATTAAAGAAGATAAAAAAGTAAAGTAGAAATCCTTAATAAAAAAGAAGACCTTTTTTTTAAATTATACGCCTTGAAATTTAATAGCGACTTAACCTTTACTTTTAGCTTAAAGTTTTACTTATACGTTTAATAACTATAGATATCTATAAAGATTAAAGGCCTGCTTTTATATACGTAGAGACTTAAAGCTTTATAATTATAAAAAAACTTATATAGCTACTATTACGGAACGTAAGATATAAGCGTCCCGGCTACTTATATATCGGTATATAAGATGCAGGCATATAGGAGATAATTAGCATCCCGACCCCTAACTAAGGCCGGGGCGAGACCTTTTAGCAGTGCCGTATTATCGCACTATTTCTCCGTAGCAAATAGTAGCAATTCCTTTAGCGTAGGTTCGATCCCCGCAAGAGAAAGTAGACCTATAAGTCCGTACGGAAATAAGGCTCCCCCGGGCGCGCGTGATTATATAAGCGTGCGTAGCTTTTAGCCACCGGCTTAATAAACCGGGGAGGTCCCGTCTTATAGATAATAAGGACGTTATCGTCTTTCCTTTCGAGGCGGTAATTATTACGGAACGTAAGATATAAGCGTCCCGGCTACTTATATATTAGTATATAAGATATAAGCATATAGGCGATAATTAGCGTCCTAACCCCTAACTAGGGCCGGGGCGAGACCTTTTAGCAGTGCGGTATTATCGTACTATTTCTCCGTAGTAGCTACTTTAGTAGTAAGGAATTTCGGTATTCGTATAGCTTTATTAAGAAAATTAAACCTTAAGACCCGATCCTTAAACGTAATTAGCGTATTTGCTAACGTAGGCCTTAATAAAAAAATATACGTTTATTTTCTAGATAGATTTAAATACTTAGATACGTATTATAGTTAGTAAAAGCCCTTTATAGACTTTAACGGTTACTTCTTTTTTAGTAAAAAGAGCTTTCTTTAACTTTTATTTCCTTATAGCTTTAATAGTGCCTTAAGAAGCCTTATATCTTAATAGTAAATTCTATACTTACCTTTTTTTACGTAGCTAATATTATTATTATGCTTTATAAAGAAAATAAAAAAAAAGCCGAAGATTTTATATCCCGTCTTAAAAAGACGTATTCCCTTACTAATAATAGCACTCTTACCTTCTTCTTAAGACTACGTATTATCTAAGACTAATAGCTTTAAAAGCTATATATTAGCTAGTTTACTTATATTAATAAAAAATATAATATATATAACCTTAACCCTTTTATTTTAAAAGAGTCCTTTTATTTTATTCTTAAGACCTTAAAGAAGAATGACCTATAATATTTAACGTAAGAATCTACTACTACTAATCCTTTTTAGGATTTCTTAATTTTTTAGCAATTTCTATAAGACCGGATATTCTTAAAGCCTCGAACACCCGCGCTAGATTTATATAAAATCCCTCCTAGCAGTATATATAGCTAATAAAGTCCCTTATTTCCTACTTTTATTCCTTATGCTATTTTAGCATCGAACTTTCCGATACTAAAAACCCGGAGCTACTTACTTATATAGATATAGCTTTTATATATAACCTTAAGAACTAAAGATTTTAGTTAAAGATATGTTATAAGCCTTTTTAACGGACTTATTACTTAGTTTACTAAAAAGCAATATATAGTTACTACTTTTTCTATATTAAAGTAGAGCTTTTAGCTCTTTTAAATATAGTAAAAGAACTTATCTTAATTTTACGCCTTTTTTTAGATCTTATTTAAACTTAATATTTAAATCTATACGACTTTTATAATAATAAATAAACTAAATGCCTTATTACTTTAGAAATCCTAAAGATTAAAACGGCCTTAAAGCACCTTAAAATCGATAAATGCTAGGCTAAGTAGGAATTTCTTCGGAATATATTTTCTATCGATTTTATCCCCTTAAATTAATAAGTTGTAGACGGTCTTACCAAATTACTACTAAAACAACGCTTCCTTAAATTTCAAAAGCAGCTTTATCTTACTAATATTACGGACCTTTACTTGTCTTTTATAGACTTTTACTTAGAATAGCTATTCGAGCTATTTAAGTCTTCCCCTTTTAATAAGGCTCGACCTAAGGGGGTATATTATATCTATTCCTTAATATAGTAGTAAATACGCTATAACTAATAGTAGTAGTAGCAGTAGTAGTAGTAGTAGTAGTGTTAAGGTGTAAATCCGCTATATACGTTAATTATCCGACTATATAATAACTAGCGCGCAATGTTTTTATATAGTTAGACGGATAGACATTTTGTGGTTATAAGCCCAGCTTCTATATAAGCAGCGTTAAACCTTCGATAAATATATATACTCTATAAATATAAATACTCTTAATATAAAAATATATAAAAAAGGCAAATAAAATAAAAAGCGTTATTATCTGCTATATCTCCCCGCTTATAAGCATAAATTAGATAAAGTCTTATACCTTTTATAAGAATAAATAAATAAACTATTTATTAATATAAAAATATACTATAAAGATACTTATATCCTTTATAAGAATATTGTTTATATAAATATTCTTTTATATTTAAAGCGTTTTAGCTTTATATATAATATAAATATTATAATAAAATAATATTAATATAATATAATATAGCTCTTTTTTATAATAGAAATATACTTATATAAGGCACTTTTAGCTATCTAAATATAAATATAAATATAAATATAAATATAATAATAATATAGCTATAATATAATTATAATATAACTATAATATAAATATAAGTATATATATATATAATTATTATAGAAAAGTAAAAACTCTTCGCGAACCTAACACTTACCTATAGCGGGTGCGTATCGCGTCTAAAACTCTTACTAATAATAAGAATTAATTTAGCGGTATCGGTTACCCCCTTAAGACGATATCGTAGCGTAGCCGGGGGATATAAGGGCAAGAGGGTAGTCCGCCTCGTACTAGTATTAACCGTAGCGCTTAGCGTAACGAGATGCCCTTAAGCTTTACGCACTTAAATAAAGAGCTAAATATACCTTAACGAGACGACGGCGCGTAGCCTAGCCGGACTATATATAATACCGACGAAAAGAAGGCCTATAACGAAATCGCGAGTATAGTCCCGCACGCGTAGTTCGACTAAGTATAGGTAGTAGTTAAAACCCTCCTTTGCGCTAAAGAGCGCGCTAAAAGCGCGTTAACTATAGTATAGGCTAACCTTAGGCTTTATAAGGCTATTTAAAGCGCGATAAAAGAAGCTATATATAAGAAACTAAAATAAGGCCGAGCTTAAGCCTTAAAGGGAGGACTTAAAAGGACTTAAGTAATAGTAATAGTAGGCCTTAAAGGGTTAGTATATTACAATGCGAAGACTAAGCCGGTCCCGCCTTAGTATAAACGCAAGCTAGTAATAGTCTTAATAAGAGCGACGCCGGATATCCTAAACCGCGAGCTAAAGGATATAGTTAAAGCGATTAACGTAGCGCTTAATATCTCCTTTATTATAGTAGCAAGACGCCTCCTAAGCGGGGATATCGCAGTAACGTTTAATATAGCGGCACGACCTTACTAGTAGAACTAAAACTAAGTAAAAAGCGTCTTCGGACCGGAGGTAGCGATAGCACGCAAGGCCTATATAGTAATTACGAAGAATGTCTTAATAAAGGTCTTTAAGATAAATAAGGCGCTCTTAATTAAGGAGATTGCTAATATTAATAAAGTAAAAGTTATATAAGCGCGAGTAATATACCTTTAGACTAAGACCTTAATAGCTATAACCTTTATTATTAGTATAGGCAGCTTAGCGGAGGCTAATAAGCTATGCGATATAGGCTTATTCCTTAAGGCCTAGATATTCCGATATAAGCTATATAATAAGTTAGTTAAACCTACTTAGTGCTATAACTACTATAAATATAGCTATATCGCTAGACGTTATACTTTAATATAGCTTTATACTTATTATAAAAGGACTTTATATATAGGCGGCGAGGATAAGTGCCGCGTAAAGAAAGGCAAAATCCCTTATAAATATATATCTTATAGCAAATAGCACTTAGCATAGTCCCGCACTTATCTTATAGCGGTAAAAGCCTAAGATAAGGTAAGAGACTACTACTTAAACCGCCTATAACGCTTTGCTAGTACTTATAGCTAGCCGGACCCTTAAATCCCCCTCCCCTTTATAAAGGACTAAAGGCTTACTTTATTATAAGCGCGGAAACGCTTTAAGCGGCTAAGAAAGAACGGGCAGACGCCGTTAGCCCCGCCGGCTAAAGTATAAGCAGTAAGTACTAACCTAAGTAATATTAAACGATATATAAAGCAATAAAGCGTATTGCTCTTAACCTAGGCTATTACCTTATCTTAAATAATAAACTTTACCCTAACCTTTTATATATAAAACTAAAGGCCCTTTACTAAAATATATAAAAAAGATACGAGCTAGTATAACTAGCCGTTAGCTACCGCGCTAAGTATAACGTAATAGCGCTTTAAGAGATAGAGAAAATATAAGGCTTAAGGACCCCGCCCCTTAAAGGCGCACTATACCGGCTAGTTTATAAAGAGGGCTATAAAGCGATATATATTTATAAGAGGCACGATACGGGGACGTAAATACTATAGACTAAATACGACTAAAAAGAGATAACTTTTAGCGATAGTATAAGGTTAAGGTCTTTATACTTACTACTAAAGGGAATTTAGACTAGCTTAGCTAAGGCCTTAAGTAAGGTTAATAACTAAAGCCCGCTAGTCTTAGCAAGGGACTTTAATATTTATTACCCGCTTTAAGACGCCTATAACTAAACTTTTAATAGGGTAGAATAATTTATTAAGGAGGCCGCGTAGCTCCGGCTTAAGCTAGCTACGCTAAGAGGGGAATATATATATTTCTTCTATAGGTATAGAGATAGCACGATTAACCTTATATAGGCTACGACGGAAACGGCTATATAGTTTATCGGCTTAGACTTAGACCTTACGGGGTCTAACTATATCTTATAGGTAGTCTTATTTAAGATAGGTTTTAAGTTAAAGGAGGTATTAGCTACGCTAAGGTAAAAGGAGGCGGATAAGAAAAGGGTTAAGGCAGAAACCTTATCCTAACTTAAGATATAATAGCCTACGCTTTATAGCTTAAAGGAGATCGATATAGAAATAGATAGCTTATATAACGATCTTAATAAAATCGCCTACGCGATAGTCCCGCACTAGAAGCAGGCGATCTTAAGGGGCAAATATATAGTTTACCTTAAAGGCGGCCTAGGCTACCCGGGCTACGAAAAGGGCCCGGAGATACTATAAAGAACATAGGACTTAAGTAAACTAAGAAGCGCTATAAGAAGCGGCTACGGCTTAAAAGCGAGCTATGCGCGATGCGAGATAAAAATACTAAAGAGATTTCCTTAAAGAGATTAGCGCTAATAATACTAAGCTATAGAATGTCGAACGGTAGGCGCGGCAACGTAGCGGGCTACCCTTAAACCTAGGGTATACCGAACTGCTAAGGGGTAAAGAGCTATTTCCCTCCTACCGATAATAAGTAAGATCTTAAAGTAGATTTTAACTTAAAGACTTATAACCGCGGCGGAAGCGAATAAGGTCTTACTTAAAGGATAGTTTAAGAATAAAACAGAGAGGTCTATAAAGGCGGCTATACTTTAAGTAACGGAACTAATATACGTAATATAAGCTAAAAAAAGGATTATATCGTTCCTTTAACTAAATATTAAAAGGGCCTTCGATATAGTTAACTATAAGAAACTCTTAAGGGAGCTTACCCTTTAAGGCTACCTTAAGTAGTTTATAAGAATAGCCTATAGCTTTATAAACAAGCGTTACTTAACTTTTTATTTTAATAAAAAAAAGGCTATACTAGTCCGAATTACTACTAAGGTCTCTTAAAGCTCGCCGCTATCCTTAATCCTATTCCTTTACTATATAATACCCCTTTATAAAAGATTAGAAAAGCTAAAAAGAGTTTATATTATCGGTTTTGCTAATAATATAAATATCCTTAGCGTTAGCCTTAAGGAGGTATCGATAATAGCGCGGCTTAAGGTAGCTTAAAAAGTATACGCTATATAGGTAAAGGAGTTCGCGGTTAACTTTAAACCTTTAAAGAATAAGCTTATTTACTTTACGAGAAAATATAAGGCGATTACGACCTTAATCCGCCTTAAGGCCGCTATAATAATACCGGTATAAGACGCTAGGCTCTTAAGGGTATAAGTAGACCGTAAGCTAAAGTAAAAAGCATACTTTAATAAGCTACGCACTAAGCTAAAGAGGCAGAACCTAGCCCTTATAAGGCTTATAGCGGCTATATAAGGATATACCTTACTTAAAGCCTAGGAAGTTTATAGTAAAGTCGTCCGGTCCTTTATATTATACGCTATAATTACGTTTTATAAGATAACCCCGGCGGGCGGAAAGCCTTATAAGATAGCCGCGAAACTCGCACGGGATTAAACCGCCTACCTTTAAATAGTCGTAGGGGCATACCGGGCTACCTTAGTCTACTAGCTTAAAGCCGAAACCTAAGTCCTGCTAATTAACCTTTACTTAAACTAAAGAATAGCTAATACCCTTAAGAGGCTAAAGGACTCCGGAATCTTAAACTAAATCCGATATACGTCCGTATTAGTAGCGAGACTACTCCGGTAACGCAAACAACGGCTAAGGCGGCCTACGCCCTTAAGACTACCGCTTATAGAGGTATTAAGGGGGGTATAGTCTTAAGTTAAGTCCGACGAGCTTTAAGAAAAGAAAAGGATAAAGGAAATCCTCTTTAAGGAATAGGCTAAACGGTAAAGCTTAAAGGAGGAACTTATTAAATAGCGCCGGACTACGCTTTACCCCGCTAACCTACTGCCCCGGTTCGATAAGGCTATAGCGCTTAACCGGTATAAGGCGCTGCTTAAGTACTTAAGCTTTATAATTACTTAGATATAAACCGGAGTAATAAGCTTTAAAGACTTTTTATTCTGCTATAATATACCCGGAGTAGTATCGCCCTTTTATAACTACGGATAACGGCGGGATATTATTTACTACGCGATAATAAGCTATAAGCTTATAAGTAAGGTAAGGGGGATGCTACTATAGCGACTTTATAACGCGGGCGAAGTACGGGCGAAGCTTTAAAAATAGGAGATAGCGGCTACTTTAATAAGATAGTTCTTAAGCTTAAAGCGCTTATAATAATTCGATTTAGTAATACGACTATACTAAGGGGAAGATAGGGTATACGCGGCGGCTTTAGCTATACCTTAGTTAAGAGGGGACGTATATTAATTAAATCGTCCCCTTAGCTTAGCTTAAAAGGATAACTTACTAATATAATAAATGCTATAAAGCTTTAAAACGCTAAAACTTCCCCCCCCCTTAATACCTTATTTAGCTTATAGGGCCCTTATTAGACCTATACTAAGCTAGCACTTTAGCTAGCTTTTCTTCTCGCTTTCCCCCCCTTAATATAACCCCTTTACCTTAGCTAATATCGAAGCTTATTATTATCACCCCCGGCGCCGCGTTAAGTATAACTAAAAGTAACTACGGACTTCCCCGCTTAAGGAGTGCTATAAGAACGCCTTACTTAGCCACGACTATAAGTTAAAGTAACTAACGCCCTCCCCCTCCCGCGGCTATAGCGACTTAAGGTCGCGGCGGGAGTAAATATAAAATACGTTGCCTTATTAGCAGCCCGCTAAAGCGTCTGCTTTAAGGCTTACGGGGTTCTCGCTATTAGCGTTAAAGGAGGTATAAGGTTAAGCTAGGTAAGGCGACTTAAATAATACTTAGTTAATTAAGTAAGGTTAAGCGTTATAAGAAAACTAAGGGGGAGAGACCTAGCTTTACTATAAGCGAAAAACTAAAGGTACTTAAGGTTTAAGCTAAGGTCTTTAGTATCCCCCTCCTTACTAGCTAAGTTAAGAGTAAGGGCGGCGCGAATACGCTTTAAGGCGCTAACTATATAGCTATTAGCCTTAAAAGCACTGCTCTTAAAAAGGCTACGAACCCGCTTTAGCATAGCTAAGGGGATGCTGCGGGCCGTAAACGGGCTAAGGGTAAGCGAAGCGAGAAGCGGTATAAGGTCGTCGTTATCGTTATCGCTATCGCTAATGCTTTTATAGTCGGAAACGATAAGGGCAGTATCGGAACTAAGTAAGGGGCTGCCCTTATCTTTAAGGACCTTAGTCTTAGCCTCGTTATTATTATCGTTGCCCTTACCCTCTTTTTCCTTTAGCTTATTATTACTAATATTAAGCTTAAGCTCCCTTAAGTCGGATATAACGTCGGCCTTAATAGCCTTTCCCTTACCCTTACCCTTAAGCACCCCCTTATACTTAAGCTTATAGGCGAGGGCGGCGCGCTCTTAAGCATAAGCCTTAGCGAGAACTTAGGCCTAGGCCTTTTTCTTAGCCTTAGCCTTAGCTTTAAAGTCCTTTAAAACGATAAGGACCTTAAGTAGCGGAGGCTTAAGCGGAGCGAGAGCGGCACGAGCACGCGTAAAGTCTAAGTCGGGCAAACGACCTTTAAGGGCGATATTACGGCCTTTATAGCCGCTAAAGCTAAGGCGGTAAGCTACTATAAATAGCGTATTCTTTATGCTTTTTAGGTTCTAAGCTATAGCGTAAATAGTTTAGTAAATAACCGTAATAGTGCCGTTAACCTTATTAGCGAGCTTAGCGTTAGTCTCGCGGGCCGCGCGCGCGTTATTAATAAAGCGGCTAAAGGTAAAGGTAAGTAGCTTAATATTTTTATTAAAGGAGGCTAAGCTAAAAGGAGCACTAAACGCAAGAGCTTATACTATAATAGCGCTAGCGCGCTACCGAAGCTTTATCGCTATAAAGGCAAGCTTTATATATATAAAGCGCTTAATAAGCCGGCCGGATTTATATAACTCCTTTTAAGCGGCGTAAAGCTTATAAGCCGCGTCCTTACTTATAGCGGTAAGCTATATAAGGGATTAGCTAAGGTATATAAGCGGGTTTAACGTAAGACTACTTACTTAAAAATAAGAATAGTTACTTAAGGAGTAAGCAATATATGCTTTTATAAAGATAGCTAAGAGAAGATTAGCTACGCAAACTATATACGCTTATACGGCAGATATAACTTAAATATATATAAGCTTAGTTTTAATAGCCCCGGAAAACTATAAGTATATTATCGCTTAATAGACGGCCTATATATATATAATAAGGAATTTTACGTTTAATGCTATAACGGGCCTAGGCCTCTTTATCCTCGGTATCCTTACTTAATAGCTTAAGGAGTAGACTTATATTAAAGTTAAAAAAAGTAACTTTCTTCTTTAATATAGTAGCGATAAAGATAATAAACGTAATAATAACGGAACGATAAGTATATAAAGGGGGCGGGGCGGTAAGTATATAATAAGCTTATAAGAAAGATAAGCGCGTCTTTAGTAAAAAAAGGAGAAACGTAAGCGCACGCGCGCGGTATATAGAAGGCTTTATCTTTAAAGCTTAGCGCGGGATTAATAACCGGGCGGCGCGAATAAATAATAGTCTTAATTAAGAATATACGCATACGGCGGGGCGCCGAATTCCTATTAGCATAAACTACTATAGGCCTACTCTTTAAGGTCGCGCTACTTATAGGAGGGGCGCGGGTCGAAATCTTATATACCCCTCCCGCCTTATATTAAGAGGGCGGACGAGGGGAATAAAAGAGGGTCTACTGCTTATACCTTAAGCTTAAAGCGCGGTGCTTTAGACTATAAGCCGCTTAGGTTAAAAGCGGCCCCGGCCTCGCTAGGCCGCATTAAACTGCTTAGCGAGTAGGATATACTTACGGTAGAAGGCGTACTCCCTTTTTCCTTACGTAAAGTTATAAGACCTCGTGCGAGGCGGATTAAGCGCGAATAAGAGGAGGTTTTACTTTAAGCACTCCGGTTTTTCCCTCTTATTTATAAATATCGAATTTCTAAAAACTTAAATTAAGTCCTTAGCGTAAACTTAACAATAATATATAATTATTATATAGTTATTATATAACTTTAATATTAATATAAATATACATATATATATATAATTATAATATAATATATATATTTATAATATAACAATAATATAAATATAATATAACTATAATATAAATATAATATATTATAACTTTTAAATAAGTATTATATTATACTAAAAGCTTTATAGGCTTTTAAAATACTATTATAACTGTAATATACTATAAAGTAAAACTTATTATATTAGTATAGCATATTATTATAACTATAAAAGAAATATAATATAAGATACTATTATAACTTAAAAATAAATATCTTATAAAGTATTATTATAAAAATAATACTTTAACTATAAAATAACTTTAAATATAAAGTACTATTATAAAATAAACTAAGTATAAAATACTAATATAAACTATAAAACGTAATATAAGATAATACTATAACTATAAAATAAATATACTATAAAGTATTATAATATTAAGTAATACTAAAACTATAAAATAAACATAGTATTAAAATACTAAATATAAAGTATTATTATAAAGGAAATCTTAGTATAAGTATATAACTATAATTATAAAAATATACTTTTAGCTTTTAAGCTTTAAAAATACTTATATAAAATAGTACTATATATTTAAAGTACTATTATAACTATACTATAATATTATTATACTACTATAAGTTTATAACCTTTTTATAAATAATTTAAGATAAATAAAAACAAAAATACTATATAAATAGTAAAACTTTAACTTACTATATTTTAGTAATATAATTATTTTAATTATAATATAACTATATATAACTATAATTTAGTAAAGCCTTTTTATAAAAAGACTATAATAATAATCTCTTATATAAAACTATAAAGATAACCTTTTAAAGGGGCTATAAAAAGAAGAAAAATGCTTATTCTTTTTACTCCTTTTATTACGGAACCCTTAGCGTTTCTTTTACGCTAAGTAGTAAGGCGTAATTTATCTAATTTAAATTTACTAGCTAGAAAGGGAAAAGAAGACTTAGTGCTTACTACTAAACTAAATAAGGTAAGGGTATCTTATTATACGGATTTCTCGGGTTAAAACTAGCTAAAGAAGAAGAAAAAAGGAAAGGAAAAAAGTTAAGGGAAGGAGGAGGAAAGACCTCCTTTTATACCTTTTTAAAGCTACTAAAAGACTTTCCTTTTACATGCTTTTATATGCTTTTATATACTAATCTATAACTTATACCTCGTATAACTTATAAGGTTACTAAACTACTTCTTAAGCTAATAAAAATAGCTTACGCTATCTTTATTACTAGTTATAAGTAATATACGCTTTATTACTTATAACTAGCTTATAAGACTAAATATTCTTATTTTAAAACCTTTTATAAGATTTTATACTTTTTTAAAGAGAGGCCTTTTACCTTAGTTTTATATAAGGTATTAGTCGATTATATAAAGTATTAGTCGATCTATCCGATACTAATCTTATTACTAGCCGAAGCTAGTTTAAGCTAAATATAGGCGTATTTAACCTATACCGCTTATAGCTAATACTAGCCGTCTTTAACTATTAAGCTATATTGTCTTTTTTTATAACTACTAGTATTTACTTTAATAGTTATAACTCGTAACTAGCGGTATTTACTTTACTAGTTACTCCTTTATATTTAGCGGTATTTACTTTATTTAATATTAGTACTTTTAGTACTAAGGATTACTAATAAAATAAGATTTTCGTTATATATTCCCCTTTTAAAGATCTTTTTAAACCTAAAAAGATAAACATTCCTTTTTTATAAGTTACTTTTAACCTTTAAGAAACTACTTAATATATTTAAAGAAATCCTACTTTAAAGAGAGTAACTTTAAGAATTCTTTAAAGAAAATCCTAATTTTTTACCTTTATAGATCTTTTCTAAAGAAAAATCTTATTTAGATTTCCTTTTACTTTTACTATTTAAGATAGTAAAGAAATCCTAGCTTAAAGAAGCTAATACTTCCTCTTAAAGGTTTTATCGATTAAAATCCTTAACGTTTCTTAAAGCATTTCTTAAGTACTTTATAAGTTCTTATATATTATCCGAACTAAGATAGTCTTTTTACTTTACTAAATAAAAGTGTTCTTAATTTTCTATCTTCTTAATAAGTATAGCCTTTACTATATACTTACTCTCTTTAACTCTCTTTAAGTTTAGCTCTTTTATTACCTTAGCTTCTTATAAAGTCGGCTTTAGTAAAGATATATAAAAAATAAGGTATATAAGTAAACTAGTTAAAAGTTTTAACTTATAATTAACCTTTTTTATTTTCTCTATAACTTTAAAAAGTCCTATTTTCTTATAATCTAAAGACTTACTAAGTTTATTAGTCTTAAGATTCCTCGTTAAAAGATATATACTACCGAGAAACAGTGCGATAATACTATATTGCTAAAAGGTCTCGCCCTAGCCTTAGTTAAAGGTCGGGACGCTAATTATCGTCTATATGCTTATATCTTATATACTAATATATAAGTAGCTAGAGCGCTTATATTTTACATTCCGTAATAATTACCGCCTTAAAAGGAAAGACGATAACGTCCTCGTTATCTATAAGACGGGACCTCCCCGGTTTATTAAGCCGGTAGCTAAAAGCTACGCACGCTTATATTATTACGCGCGCTTAAGGGGAGCCTTATTTCTATACGGGCTTATAGGTTTACTTTCTCGCGCGGGGATCGAACCTACGCTAAAGGAATTGCTACTATTTGCTATAAAGAAATAGTGCGATAATACCGCACTGCTAAAAGGTCTCGCCCCGGCCCTAGTTAAGGGTCGGGACGCTAATTATCGTCTATATGCTTGTATCTTATATACCGACATATAAGTAGCCGGAGCGCTTATATCTTACGTTCCGTAATAATATACTTTATCGCCTTTAAATAAAGAAGGTTTTAAAGACTATTTCTTATTATAATAATACGATATCTTCTTAGCAATATATTTTAATTCTGATTTTATAAATCCGTATAAGCTAATTAACTGCTTAAAGTTTAATATAGCTTTTTTAGCTATAACTTCTTTAAGTAAAAAAGACTTATAGTATTACGGAACGTAAGATATAAGCGTCCCGGCCACTTATATGTCGGTATATAAGATGTAAGCATATAGGCGATAATTAGCGTCCTGACCCTTAACTAAGGCCGGGGCGAGACCTTTTAGTAGTATAGTATTATCGCACTGTTTCTCCGTAGCATATAGGCTTTAAAAGTAAAACTATAATTCGCGAATACCGAAGTATTTTTAATAGGCTTAAAATAAGAGGTATTATATACTAACTATACTATAAGTAATTTAAAAAGCTAAATATCCTACTAATAGTTTATATAGCTTTTAAAATATTGCTTAAGCGTTTAATTTAATCGTTTTTTTATTCCGTTTATAATAAGGTAAAAAGCAGTAGATAATTTATACTTTATACCTAAGGCTTACGTTAAACCTTATTAGAATTCGAGATAAATTTCCGATCCTTATCCGAAATAATCGAACTTAAAAGTCCTCGATTAGCTATAATATATCTTATAAAAGTATAAGATAACCTTTCTACGTTTATAGCTTTATACGTTAAAATAAAATAGCTATACTTTATAAGACGATTAACTATAATTAAAATGAAATCGTATTTTATATTAATCGTAGGATTTATAGACTTTAGTAATTTCGTAATAAAGTTTAAGGCTATAAAGTTTTAAGGTCTTAAAGGAACTTTTAGAAGAATTAAGTTACTATAAGGCTTATATTATATAGCCTTGCTTTTATTATATACTTCGCATAACTTAATAACTCCTTAGATTTTCTTATAGAGGTTATAGATATTATAATAGTTTTTAATCCTATTATATATTTTCGTAATACCTTAATGTCTGTATAAAGGGTGCGAATAAAAATCCGTAATAACTATTTTTTTAGTTTTTAAGGTAAGGAATAGCTTATTCTTATAAAACGCTATTTTTCCTTCTTACTTAAGATTCC
>JAPEBW010000536.1:0-48452 GCA_027405785.1 Ophiocordyceps robertsii | reverse complement strand
TTATTTAAACTAAAGTCCTTCTTAGCGTACCCGTTTATATAGCTCCTTAGATTTAAAGTAAACGCTATTAGCTTAATAAATATAGATAAACGCGTATAAGCTTTAAAGGATATCGCGTTTTTAAAGAACCTTTAATAGCTTAAGAAATAGATCGGCCTTACCGGGTAGCTATGCTATACGGTCCTGCATTTTGCTAAGGAAGTCGATATCTTATAAAAACAAAAGATAGAGCTACTTTAGGTAAGACGGGAAGATAAAGTCCCCTTAAGGGGCTAAGGACGGGCTTAATACGCCGCGAAAGCCGCTTTTTAGCTTACTCCGGAAGAGGAAAAGGCCTTCGCGATTTTAACTAAGAAACTTACTAAGCCTTAAACAATTTACTACTTCGACCCCGCTTAATAACTATTTATCTAAATCGATATATCTTAAGAATATAGAGTAGCGGCTATAGCCTTTTACTTAAAAGAAGGCACGGAATAGGATAAAAAGACGCTACTAGCTTAAACTAAGGTCTAGCTTATCGTTTACTTAAGCTACTCCCTTTAAAGCGGAGAACCTTAATACTAGCCTACGGAACTTAAAGTAGCCGGTTTAGTATAAGCAGTATATAAGCTACGCACTATAGTACTATTCGTAAGAATACTATAGGTAGTCGTCTTTACTAACTATATAAGCACCTATAGAATTATATACTAAAAATCCTTATTTTTTACTAATATAAAATCTAACGATAAGCTAGTCCTTGCGTCTTAATACTTAAGCTAATTCCCGCTTAAGGTATGCTATATCTTAAGCGTCGAAAACGTCGTGCCGGACGCGCTCTTACGTTTACTATATTAAGACGATAGGCTAGTATCCTTAAACTAAGAAGGGGAATTAAAACGTATTTAAGAAGATAAGATAACGGACCGCGTATTCCTTTACGCGGAAGCATTAATTAAATTGCCGCTCTACTAAAAAATAATCGACGGATATACGGAAGATATATAATAAGTAAAAATTATAGCGTAGCTTAGCGATAAGGACGGGGTCCCTAAACTCTTATTCCTTTAATCGTAAGGGTTACTATACTTTATAGAGAACGATAGATATAAGAGACTATATATCCTTAAGACTTATACTAAGGAGATCGTTAAAGACGCTTACGCTAAATACTTTTATACCGGCCGCACCTATATATAATAAGACCTATCCGAAAGCTTCTTAATCCTACGGCTTAGTAGATACGTAGATAAGGTTATAAATAGCTACGATACTTATTACTATAACTAAACCGACTAAGGTAAGACGCTAAGGTAGCTTATCTTAATCTAAAGCCCGCCGGTTTTATACTATATAATAGCGATAGACTTTATTACTAGGCTCTTAGTAGTTTAAGCCGAATAATCCTTATAAAAAGATCCTATAAAGAACTTCTTTAATACCTTACTAACTATAACCGATAAATTCTTAAAAATATATCTCCTTATCTTAAGCAATAAGTAGTTTATAGTAAAAGACTAAGTATAAGCGTTATATACTAAACTACTCCGCGCTAACTAAGGGATTTTAAAGGGGATAATCTTTAACCGGAATATAAAGTTTACCTTAGTATTTTAACGGACTTTATAGTAAGCCTTTAGATTAAAGCTTTTTATATTTACCGCCTAGCACCTTTAAACCGATAGCTTATCGGAAAGGCGAAACTAAACTATAAAAATCGCGCTATAATTCTTTACCGCCGATTTCCTAGACCTACGCTAAACTAATATACTAATCGCCTTTTAGTTTAGCCTTAATAATTCCTTCTCCTTAGTAATTTACGCGGCCCTTAATAAGCTTATTATAAGGATAAGAATAGATAACGGCTTTTAGTTCTTAAGTAACTACTTATACTTACGAAACTAAGAGGTCTTATAAGAAAAAGCTAAGTTAGCTATTACTTATACTTAAGCCGCTATAAAGGATAGATATAATAAGAAACACCGCCCGTTAAAATTTAAGCCTAGCGATTAAGTTTAGTTATAGCTTAGTAAAGGCTACTATATCGCGGATAGTAAACTAGCAAAGCTTTAAAAAAGACGTACTAAGCCGTTTAAGGTTACCGCTAAAGTAAGATAGCTTATATACTAGCTAGATATAAAAGGGTCCTTTAATATTTATCCGGTCGTTTTAGTAGCATAACTACGCTTAGCAAACGAGCTAGCTATACGCTTAAGACCGGTTTAAGACGAAAAGATACCTTACTTAAATAAGTAAGAATTAAAACGAATCCTATAAAGCTATATAATAAAAAAAGGCGGCGGAAAGCTAAAAAAGGAGTTCCTTATAGCTTAAAAAGGCTAGCTAAGTAGCTATAACTTATAAGTAAACGAAAAAGCGGTCTTCTCGCTAAAGATCGTAAAAGCTTTTAAAAAGGCATAAAAAGAGTTAGCTACTTAAGTAGTTCGGACGAGAGTATAACGCGCGGCCCTTATAACTTAATACGAAACTCTTTAACTAAGAGAATTAAGCAGTTAAGCTTAAGCATAAGACTTAAAAGCTACTATAAGTTATAAGAAACTATAACTTACTATACTTAAGGTAATTAGTTATTTTAATAATAATATACCGCCGTTTACTTTAAGTAATAAGACCTTTTTAGCTTTATAGTATACCTATTTAAATTCTCTCCGCCGCCCGCCTTCTCTCCCTTCCTTTTTTCTTTTTATAACTATATTTCCCTTTACCGCTAGCTATAGCCCGCTATACCTCGCTTACTCCTATACGCATAACTTTCTTTACCTTAAGCCTATAATTCTTATACTCCCGTTTTAAGTCCCTTTATCGTTTAACGTCTCCCGTAGCTAAGACTAGCTATTCCGTAACTACTTCTTTAGCCCGCTCTCCCGTAAGCCCTTACGCCTTTAATACGAAGGATATAAATAAGCTCTTAAGCTTTATAAAAACGAGGCGGCTATCCTTTATAGCCTTAAGTCCCTTAGCGAAAGCTAAAACCTCTAGGTTTAAGCCTCCGTATAAACCTATACCGCCTTTTATAGCCGCGCTTAAGCTAATAAATTCGACTTAGACTATAGCATTATAAGGGATAGCTTATATTACCCTCTTTAAATACTTAACTTAAATAACTCGCCTCCCGGCCTTATACTATAGCGAGGTCTAGACGGCCGGTTTCGCGGTAACTTTACTATACCTCCCGCTTAGCTCTTACTATCCGGAAGCCCCCGCCGCCTATATATTTTTTAAGGCGTAGCCGGAAATCTTTATTAGCGGAATAACTAGCCGATACTTAACGCTTTAAGGTTAGCTAACCTCGCTATAGTCTTAAGATCTATAGTAGCTGCTATAGTTAGCGGAAAACCGCTTTAGCTAAACGACTAAAATAACGTCTACGCCGTCCTTAACTATATATCTAAGGCCTAGCTTAATTAGTTTATAGCCGGGTTTATAGCAGTATCTTAAGCGATTATAGCTAAAACCCCGTCTTGCTTTATATACGGTCTAGCCTATACTATAAAATCCCCTTCTTAGCTTATAGCCGCTATAAGCCTTAAAGACTTATTTAGTCCCGCTTAGTAAACGCTTTTCCCGCTTACTACTATACTTAGCCTAGCTATATAAAGGCGTATAAGCGCCTTATTATAGTCTATCCGCCGTCCCTTTTTAACTAGAGGAGATAGCGATAACTAGCCTCGTAATATATTCCGCCGCCTAATTTTATAAAAGCCGCTAGTAGTAACTAATATAATCCTTAACGGACTTAGCTTTGTAGGCCTATACTTTAGCAATAAGATTATAATAATCGGGAGTTTCCGCTTAGCTATAAACTACGCTAAGTTTTACTTATAGGCCCGCGAAAAGTTTAAACGCGACTTAACTTTAACTTAAGTAATAAAGTTCTTAGGCTTCGATATCCGCTTTATTAGCTATACTAACTACGCGCTTTATATTCTTACCCTTAAAGCCCCCTTTATATAAAGGTTCTTTAAGACTATTAAGTATATTTAAAACCTTAAAAGTAAGGAGTTAAGTATTAAGGCTATTAAGGACCTTATTACCCGCTTTTAAGTAGGAATATAAACGTTTAATACCTTAGTGCTTACTATACTTATTAATATTAGCGGGACGGCGTACTCTTACCTTAATACCTTCTTAGTAGCTAGACGCATATTAATTAGCGGAAAGGCGTAGGTAATAGCGCCGCGTAAGAAAGATAATAAGTTAAAAAGCCTAGCGATAAAGAGTAGGGGATAACTACGATAGCGGTAGGAAGTAAGATATAATATCTCGCTTATAAACGGCTTATAAGGCTAGTAAGTAAAACGGGAGACTTAGTAAAGGATTAAAAAACGGTATAAGAAGGGTAAGTAGGATAATAATACGAGATAAGGCCTAAATAAAGCTAGTCTCTTATAATATAGCCCGCCGGGGAACTTAAGTATACCCCAGCGCGGAGACTCCTTACTACTTAATAAAGGCCCGAATATATACCTTAAAGGAAAGTCGGAAAAACGTTACTATAAGTTTTAGCCGGACGCGCTAATTACTTTAATAAGGATAAAGCCGCATAACTAAATATAAAGTAAGGATTTATAATAAAGCCGCTTACTAACTATCTTAAGCTACCTAGCTACTATCGGCTAAATAAGCCGATAAAACTATTAAAAGGATAAGGATAGCGTACTATTAATATAGCGTAAAATCGCTACTACGAAGCTATTACTTAGCACCCCCTTTACTTTATCTTTACTTTAAACTAATAAGGACGTTAGCTTTTCTTTCTTACCTAGGGGAGTTATTACGGAATTTAGACGGCTATGCTTAAACTCCTTACTTTACTCTTAAGGAAGCCTTATAAAACCCCGCGACGGGAACGCCCGGAGCACGTACTATAAAGGCTTGCTTAAGGAGATACGACGAATATTACTAGTCGGACCCCGCTAAGGTTTTTAGGATATAACTACGGATAGTTAAGAGCCTACTTAACTATAGTTTACGATATATTTAACTATAAGAGATACTATAGAAACTATTAAGCGGATTCCGCCGGTATCTTTAAGGGATTTCTAAGGATTTCCGCGGGATATCTTAACTATAATTCGACCCGTTTTTAACTATAAAAGCACCTTAAAAGATATAGGATAAACCTTATTACGATTTTTAAGGGATATCTAAGGATATTTAAGGGATTTCCCCGACTATAGTTTATAGTATTTTTAACTAGGCTTATACTTAGTTTATTAAGCGATTTTACGAGGATATCTATAGTTTACTTTATATACTATAGATAGTATAGTTAAAGATCCTTAAAATTAGCTTAAAGAACTAAGTATAAAGTAGCTAGCTATGCTTTTAAGAAATAGATAAGCTTTTTACTATTTCTAAACCCCTATATACGTTTATATACGGTAATTAGTCCGTTATACCGGCCTAACTAGCGGTAATTAGTCCGTAGTACCGGCCCCGACTGGCGGTAATTAGTCCGTAGTACCGGCCTTAACTAGCGGTAATTAGTCCGCGCCCTATCCCCTTATTCTTACGCCGTAAAGCGTAGTAAATAGTAGTAATTCCTACCTATTTAAACGGAAATCCCTTAAATATCCGCTAAGCTAAGAGCGAATATATCGCACGATTAAGTACTTATCCTATAAGAAGTTAAATACTAAACGATATTTTCTTCGGTAAGAAGCTCTTATTAGCCTTTAAGTCTAACCTTAATAATAAGCACCTCTTCCTTAACGCGCTCGTAATAGAACTCTAAGACGAGTAAGCTATAAGAGCGGAAAAGGCCGCGGCCTATTAAGCATACCGGTTTAATAATCTCCCTTACCCCTTTTTAAGGTACTATACCGCGATAGCCTATAAAGCTAAACGGGACGTAGAATAAGTCCCGCTTAGCTAAGCTAAGACTACTACCCTTTAAGAGGCAATCCGCTTTTAAAATACTAATAAAGGATAGACTATAAAACGATAGAATTTATATAACTAAGTAAACTAGATTCGGTATTACTTAAATAGATCGATTATCCTTTAAATAGAAAAAGTAAGGACGAGCTAACCTTAAAACTATCCGGCTCCCCGCCTGCTAAATACCCTTTAGATTAAGCCTATAATAAAGTTACTCTTTCCTTAGGACGATAAGCTTAGCGGATATTTCTACCGTATACTATTAATAGAATTTAGCTTAAGGGCCTTAACCGGAAATCCGCCTTAAAGGATACTTAGTAGTTTTTTAGTTTAGTATTACCGTTTAGCCTCGTCCGCTATAGCCGCGCTAACTAAGGCATTTTCGGGACTCTTAATTAATAAAAACGAGCTTCTTATACTAAGGGCCTTATAGCGCATTAGATTTTAAGACGTATATAAAACAAAAGGTTAAGCGCTTAGCGAAAGTATTAAGACCGAGACCTTAATAATAAGTAACGAGGACGCGGTAAGCGATACCCTTAGCGGGCTAAACCTATCTATACTAAGCGCGTAGATACTAAAACTAAGTATAGCCTTAAGCCCCCCGGTAAGAATAGTAGTAATATTAAACAAATAATTCCTTAGTCTCCTTTAAGCACTAAGAAAAGAAAACGCGCTTACTAAGCCCCGGGAAAAACCTTAACTATAAGCTAAGGATATAAGGAGATTTAACCTATTAAGACCTCTAAAAGCGTCCTTTAACGAAGTCTAAGAAGACGATAAAGCTAGTATATTCCGAGGAGTTAACCGTTTTATCGACTTTATCCGCCGAAACGCTAGTAAAGGCGAGGCCTACGCGGACGAATTAGCTATTTAACTGCCCTCTTTCCTCCGAGGAAGTATAGCGGAATAGTATTCCGGGGACCTTTTAAAACTATAATAAGAAGAACTTAGCGAGCCTAGCGTTAAACTAAGCCGATAGATATCCGCCTTATAAAAACGGTTTAAAATCCGCTTAGATATAGCGATATAAGCACTCGATAAAGAGCACTTTACTATCGAAAATATAGTAGTAAGATCTAACTTTAAGTCTTAGATATTACGCTTATAATATAAAGCTAAGGCCGCGCTTTACTAGCCGGATTACCTAACTATAGTAATCTACTAAAAGCTAGACGTCTACTTATAAGAATCCTTATAACGCTTAGTAAGGAATAAGGATATTAATAGATAAATTAATAAATACGAGGAAATTCTTCTTTAGCTATAAGTTAAATATACTTAAGGATTTTAAAAGCACTTACTAGCGCGAAAGAAATAGATTTAACCTATAGAAAGGCGAGGGCCGACTAGCCGTACCTTATACGCGCTTAAAGGATAGTCTAAGACGCCCCGGCTATCTATCGAAGGCTTATTAAGACTAAGGGTTACGTTTTTAAACCGCCCGGTAAAGGCGGATATACCTCGGACCTTATAGCGCTCGCTAAGTTAAGGAAGAAACCCGCTTAAATAGCTAAGAATATAAGTTAAGGTCCTCCGGCTAAAAAGAGAAAGGACCTTTAAGACTATACGCTTACTAACGTTAAAGCTAAAACGGGCGTACCCCGCGACCGAGGAAGGTATTATAGTAAAGACTAACGACTATCTAAGGGATAAAGAGTATAATACGGAAAGAGCTTAGTTAGACACTAATAAGAGCTTAAAGGAAACCGTAATTTATACTATAGCAGACTTAGTATAGGAGGCCGATAGAGCGTGCGGATTTTGCGGCGAAGCATTCCCCTTAAAGAATAAGCTTTACTAATACGTTAAAGATAAATACCCCCTTAACCTTAACCGCGACGTTGCTATATAAAAACGCAGCTTAGTATAGCAAGTAGTTATTTAAAAGCTATAAAACGTTTAGATAGTTAAGGCTTCCCTTAACGTTTAGCTATTAAACCTTAATAGGCCGTTACGATTTACCTACGCACGCTTACTAGTTTATAGAAAAGAAAGGCCTAGGATAAGTATTAAAGCCTATGCGGATACCGGGGTAAACCGAAGCCTTATCTAAGCCGACTTAGTAAAGACCTTTTAAGATATAACTATAAACTCCTCTTAACGAATTCCTATCTAAAGAGTAAGAAAGATAGCTATTATTAAATAAGCGGAATTTACCGCTTATATACTAAGAAGGCTAGACGGCAGCCTTATAGTCGTAAAAGTAAGGATCGGCGCCTAAATAATAAAACGCTTAGCGGCTAATATATTGCTTAGCTAAGACTTTTTAGTTCCTTACTAAAAGGACCTTATTAACTTTATATTAGTTTTACGGATCGGGGCCTATAAAGGGATTAAAGCTAAAGTTAAGATAGTCCGGCTAAGACTAGCGATATATAGGCGGGTGATTTACTTAGTTATTACGACGATTTTAGCTAGTTTTAGCTACGCCTTACCCGTATAGGTCCGGGCGCCGCTATCGGGGCGTAATATAATATTTTTCCCCGATAACCTTAAGCTCGCCTAGATAATAATATAGGATTATAAGAGCTTTATAACGATAAACTATTTTAAGGAACTACTAATACTCCGCTAAGGCTAAAAGGTAAGGATAATTACGGACCTTAATAAGCAGTTCTAGCTATATAAGGAGGTTAACGCCACGGCTCCCTTAGCAAAAGCCCTTATAGAAAATCCGAATAAAATAGACCCCGCCGAGGACTTCTTATAAAAGGATCTTACTATAAACTATAAACTCGGAATCGGCTAAACTAAGAACCTGCCCGAACTTACTACTAATAAGGGCGTCCGGATCTACGCCGAAGACTTAAAATACGCATTAAAAGTCTAAGATATCCTTTAATCGTTTCCCCGCCTTTAAAAGGATAAAGGAATAGTATATATAAACGAATCTAAATATATATATATTCCTTTAGTAAAAAGATAGTAATATTAATAAGTCGTATTAAGATTATACCTATTAAGCGATAAAGATAAGAAGGTAGTAAATACGATATTTAGCTAGCTAACCGCGTAAGGCCGATTAAAACGAGTTTACGGGCTAACCCCGTTCGCGGCGCTAGTATTCGTAGTATAGAAAACGGTAAACGGAAAGGAAAAAGGATAAGTAGTTATAGACTTATAGGGGATTAACGTTATTACTACCTTAAACGCCTACTTAATGCCCCTTTAAAGCGATATAATTAAACGCCTTTAAGGAAAGAAGTTTATTAATATAGTAAACGTATAATCGTTTTTCTATTAGTTCTTAGTCTACTAAGACTACCGAGAAAGGGTTACGGTTATAAGCTATCGCGGGCTAAAAAGATTATTAATAATACTTATAGGCTTTAAGAACTCCCCGGCATACGTTTAAAGGTTTATCGATAACGTCCTCTATAGATATTAAAAATACGCGGCGGCCTATATTAACGATATTATTATCTACTTTAATACGGCCGAAGAATACCTTTAATATCTAAAAGCCGTATTCCGCGCTTTCTACGACTATAATATTACCTTATCCGGACTAAAGTCCTTCTTAGCATACCCGTCCGTATAGCTCCTCGGATTTAAGGTAGACGCTATCGGCCTAATAAATATAAACAAACGCGTGCGAGCCTTAAGGGATATCGCGTTCTTAAAGAACCTTTAATAGCTTAAGAAATAGATCGGCCTTACCGGGTAGCTACGCTATACGGTCTTATATTTCGCTAAGGAAGTCGACGTCCTATAAAAACGAAAGATAGAGCTACTCCGGGTAGGATAAGAAGATAGAGTCCCCTTAAGGGGCTAAGGACGGGCTTAATACGCCGCGAAAGCCGCTTTCTAGCTTACTCCGGAAGAGAAAGAGGCCTTTGCGATTTTAACTAAGAAACTTACCGAGCCTTAAACAATTTACTACTTCGACCCCGCTTAATAACTATTTATCTAAATCGATATATCCTAAGAATATAGAGTAGCGGCTATAGCTTTTTACTTAAAAGAAGGCACGGAATAGGATAAAAAGATACTACTAGCCCGGACTAAGGTTTAGCTTATCGTTTACTTAAGCCGCGCCCTCCGAGGCGAAGAACCTTAATACTAGCCTATAGAACTTAAAGTAGCCGGTTTAGTATAAGCAATATATAAGCTACGCACTATAGTACTATCCGTAAGAATACTATAAGTAGTTATCTTTACTAACTACGCGAGCACTTATAGAATCGTATACTAAAAATCCTTATTTTTTACTAGTATAAAATCTAATAATAAGCTAGTCCTCGCGTCTTAATACTTAAGCTAATTCCCGCTTAAGGTATGCTATATCCTAAGCATTAAAAACGTCGTGCCGGACGCGCTTTTACGTTTACTATACTAAGACGATAGGCTAGTATCCTTAAACTAAGAAGGGGAATTAAAACGTATTTAAGAAGATAAGATAACGGACTATATATTCTTTTACGCGGAAGCATTAATCGAATTGCCGCTCCGCTAAAAAATAATCGACGGATATACGGAAGATATATAGTAAGCAAAAATCATAGCATAGCTTAGCGATAAGGATAGGGTCCTTAGACTTTTATTCCTCCGGTCGTAAGGGTTGCTATACTTTACGGAGAATAATAAACGTAGGAGACTATATATCCTTAAGACTTATGCTAAGGAGATCGTTAAAGACGCTTACGCTAGATACTTTTATACTAGCCGCACCTATATATAGTAAGACCTATCTAAAAGCTTCTTAATCTTACGGCTTAGTAGATATGTAAATAAGGTCGTAGACGGCTACGATGCTTACTACTATAACTAAACCGACTAAGGCAAGACGCTAAGGTAGCTTATCCTAATTTAAAGCCCGCCGGTTCTATACTATATAATAGCGATAGATTTTATTACTAGGCTCTTAGTAGTCTAAGCTAAATAATCCCCGTAAAAAGATCTTATAAAGAACTTTTTTAATACCTTATTAACTATAACTAATAAATTCTTAAAAATATATCTCCTTATCTTAAGCAACGACTAGTTTATAGCAGAAGACTAAGTATAAGCGTTATATACTAAACTACTTTACGCTAACTAAGGGATTCTAAAAGGGATAATCTTTAACCGGGATATAAAGTTTACCTTAGCATTTTAGCGGACCTTATAGCAAGCCTTTAAATCGAAGCTTCTTATATCTACCGCTTAGCACCCTTAAACTAACGGCCTATTAAAAAGGCGAAACTAAACTATAGAAATCGCGCTATAATTCTTTACCGCCGATTTCCCGGACTTACGCTAAACCGATATACTAATCGCCTTTTAGTTTAGCCTTAACAATTCCTTCTCCTTAGTAATTTACGCGGCCCTTAGTAAGCTTATTATAGAGATAAGAATAGATAACGGCCTTTAGTTTTTAAGTAACTACTTATACTTATAAAACTAAGAGGTCCTATAAGAAGAAGCTAGGTTAGCTATCGCCTACGCTTAAGCCGCTATAAAGGATAAATATAATAGGAAACACCGCCCGCTAGAATTTAAGCCCGGCGATTAAGTCTAGCTATAGCTTAGTAAAGGCTATTATATCGCGGATAGTAAACTAGCGAAGCTCTAAAAAAGACGTACTAAGCCGTTTAAGGTTACCGCTAAAGTAAGATAGCTCGCATACTAACTAGATATAAAAAGGTCCTTAAATATTTATCTAGTCGTTTTAGTAGTATAACTACGACTAGCGGACGAGCTAGCTATACGCTTAAGACTAGTTTAAGATAAAGGGATACCTTACTTAAATAAGTAAGAAGTAAAACGAATCCTATAAAGCCGTATAATAAAGAAAGGCGGCGGAAAGCTAAGGAAGGAGTTCCTCGTAGCTTAAAAAGGCTAGCTAAGTAGCTATAACTTATAGGTAGACGAAAAAGCGGTCTTCTCGCTAAAGATCGTAAAAGCCTTCGAAAAGGCATAAAAGGAGTTAGCTACTTAAGTAGTTCGGACGAGAGCATAATACGCGGCCTTTATAACTTAATACGAAACTCTCCGACTAAGAGAATTAAGTAGTTAGGCTTAAGCATAAGACTTAAAAGCTGCTATAAGTTATAAAAAACCGTAACTTACTATGCTTAAGGTAATTAGTTATTTTAATAATAATATACCGCCGTTTACCTTAAGCAATAAGGCCCTTTTAGCCTTATAGTATACCTATTTAAATTCTCTCCGCCGCCCGCCCTCTTTCCTTTCTTTTCTTCTTTTTATAACTATATTTCCTTTTACCGCCGGCTATAGCCCGCCGCACCTCGCCTACTCCTATACGCATAACTTTCTTTACCTTAAGCCTATAATCCTTATACTTGCGTTCTAAGTCCTTTTATCGTTTAACGTCTCCCGTAACCGAGATTAGCTATTCCGTAACTACTTCTTTAGCCCGCTCTCCCGTAAGCCCTTATACCTTTAATATAAAGGATATAAATAAGCTCTTAAGCTTTACGGAAATAAGGCAACTATCCTCTATAGCCTTAAGTCTCTTAGTAAGAGCTAAAACCTCTAGGTTTAAGCCTCCGCATAAACCCACGCCGCCTTCCGTAGCCGCGCTTAAGCTAATAGATTTAACCTAAACTATAGCACCGTAAAAGACGGCCTATACTACCCTCTTTAAACGCTTAACTTAGACGACTCGCCTCCCGGCCTTATACTATAGCGAGGTCTAGACGGCCGGTTTCGCGGTAACTCCGCTATGCCTCCCGCTTAGCTTTTACTATCCGGAAGCCCCCGCCGCCCGTATATTTTTTAAGGCGTAGCCGGAAATCTTTATTAGCGGAATAACTAGCTAATACTTAACGCTTTAAGGTTAGCTAACCTCGCTATAGTCCTAAGATTTATAGTAGCCGCTATAGCTAGCGGAAACCCGCTTTAGCTAAACGACTAAAACGATATTTACGCCGTCTTTAACTATATATCTAAGGCCTAGCTTAACTAGTTTATAGCCGGGTTTATAGCGGCGTCTTAAGCGACTATGGCTAAAACCCTATCTCGCTTCGCACGCGGTCTAGCCCGTGCTATAAAATCCCCTTCCTAGCCTATAGCCGCTATAAGCCTTAAGGACCTATTCGGTCCCGCTTAGCGAACGCTTTTCTTACCCGCCGCTATGCTTAGCCCGGCTATATAAAGGCGTATAAGCGCCTTATTATAGTCTATCCGCCGTCTCTCTTTAACCGGAGGAGATAGCGATAACTAGCCTCGCGATATATTCCGCCGCCTAATCTTATAAAAGCCGCTAATAATAACTAATACGATCCTTAATAAACTTAGCTTCGTAGGCCTATACTCCGGCGATAAGATTATAATAATCGGGAGTTTCCGCTTAGCTATAAACTACGCTAAGTTCTACTTATAGGCCCGCGAAGAGTTTAAACGCGACTTAACTTTAACCTAAGTAATAAAGTTCTTAGGCTTCGATATTTACTTTATTAGCCGCACCGACTATACGCTTTATATTCTCGCCCTTAAGGCCCCCTTTATATAAAGGTTCTTCGAGACTATTAAGCACGTTTAAAACCTTAAGAGCGAGGAGTTAAGCACTAAGGCTATTAAGGACCTTATTACCCGCTTTTAAGCGGGAATATAGACGTTTAATACCCCGGTACTTACTATACCCGTTAATATTAGCGGGATAGTATACCCTTACCTTAATACCTTCTTAGTAGCTAGACGCGCGTTAATCGGCGGAAAGGCGTAGGTAGTAGCGCCGCGTAAGAAGGATAATAAGTCGGAAAGCCTAGCGATAAAGAGCGGGGGATAACTACGATAGCGGTAGTAAGTAAGATATAATATCTCGCTTATAAGCGGCTTATAAAGCTAGTAAGTAAAACGGGAGACTTAGCGGAGGATTAAAAAGCGGCGTAGGAAAGGTAAGTAGGATAATAATATAAGATAAGGCCTAAATAAAGCTAGTCTCTTATAATATATCCCGCCGGGGAACTTAAGTATGCCCCGGCGCGGAGACTCCTTACTACCTAGTAAGGGCTTAAATATACGCCTTAAAGGAGAGTTAAAAAAACGTTACTATAAGTTTTAGCTAAACGCGCTAATTACCTTAATAAGAATAAAGCTATACGATTAAATATAAAGTAAGGATTTATAATAAAGCCGCTTATTAACTATCTTAAGCTACCTAGCTACTATTAGCCGGATAAGCCGATAAAACTATCGAAAAGATAAGGATAGCGCACTATTAATATAGCGTAAAATCGCTACTATAAAGCTATTACTTAGCACCCCCTTTACTTTATCCTTACTTTAAACCGATAAGGACGTTAGCTTTTCTTTTTTACCCGGGGGAGTTATTACGGAATCTAGATAGCTATGCTTAAACTCCTTACTTTACTCTTAAGGAAGCCCTATAAAACCCCGCGATAAGAACGCTTAAAACACGTACTATAAAGGCTCGCTTAAGGAGATATAACGAACATTACCGGTCGGACCCCGCTAAGGTTTCTAGGATATAACTACGGATAGTTAGGAGCCTACTTAACTATAGTTTACGATATATTTAATTATAAGAGATACTATAGAAACTATTAAGCGGATTCCGCCGGTATCTTTAAGGGATTTTTAAGGATTTCCGCGGGATATCCTAACTATAGTTCGACCCGTTTTTAACTATAAAAGCACCCCGAAAGATATAAGATAAACCTTACCGCGATTTCTAAGGGATATCTAAGGATATTTAAGGGATTTCTTTAACTATAGTCTATAGTGTTTTTAACCGGGCTTATACTTAGTTTATTAAGCGATTCTATAAAGATATCTACGGTTTACTCTATATACTACGGATAGTATAGTTAGAGATCTTTAAAATTAGCTTAAAGAACTAAGTATAAAGTAGCTAGCTATACTTTTAAGAAATAGATAAGCTTTTTACTATTTTTAAACCCTTATATACGTTTATGTACGGTAATTAGTCCGTTATACCGGCTTAACCGGCGGTAATTAGTCCGTAGTACCGGCCCCGACCGGCGGTAATTAGTTTATAGTACCGGCCCTAACTAGCGGTAATTAGTCCGCGCCCTATCCCCTTATCCTCACGCCGTAAGGCGTAGTAGGATAGCCGTATTATTTTTATAAAGCTTAAAAGCTTACTTATATCCTTTATATTAAAGGTATAAGGGCTTATAAGAAAGCGGGCTAAAAAATTAGTTATAAAATAGCTAATCTTAGCTATAAAAGATATTAAATAATAAAAAGACTTAAAATAAGAGTATAAAGATCGTAGGCTTAAAGTAATAAAAGTTATATATATAAAAGTAAGTAAGGTATAGCGGGCTATAGCTAGTAGTAAAGGGAAATATAGTTATAAAAAGAAAAAAGGAAAAGAAAAAGGGCAGGCGGTAAAGAGAATTTAAATAAGTATATTATAAGGCTAAAAAGACCTTATTACTTAAAGTAAACGGCGGTATATTATTATTAAAATAACTAATTACTTTAAGTATAGTAAATTACGGTTTCTTATAACTTATAATAGCCTTTAAGTTTTATACTTAGGCTTAACTACTTAATTCTCTTAGTTAAAGAGTTTTTACTATAAAGAGATAGTGCGATAATACCGTACTACTAAAAGGTCTCGCCGCGGCCTTAGTTAAGGGTTAAGACGCTAATTATTATCTATATGCTTATATCTTATATACTAATATATAAGTAGCCGGAGCGCTTATATCTTACGTTCCGTAATAATTGCCGCCTTAAAAAGAAAGATAATAACGTCCTCGTTGTTTATAAGACGGGACCTCCTTAGTTTATTAAGCCGGTAGCTAAAAGCTACGCACGCTTATATTATTACGCGCGCTTAAGGGGAGCCTTATTTCCGTACGGACTTATAAGTCTACTTTCTCGCGCGGGGATCAAACTTATGCTAAAGGAATTACTACTATTTGCTATAAAGAGATAGTGCGATAATACTATACTGTTAAAAGGTCTCGCCCCGGCCTTAGTTAGGGGTCGGGACGCTAATTATCGTTTATATGCTTGTATCTTATATACCGATATACGAGTAGCCGGAGCGCTTATATCTTACGTTCCGTAATAGTTTTATATTAAGTTATAAAGGCCGCGCGTTATACTTTTATTTAAACTACTTAAATAGCTAACTTTTTTTATACTTTTTTAAAGGCTTTTATAATCTTAAATAAGAAGACCGCTTTTTCGTTTACTTATAAGTTATAGCTACTAAGCTAGCCTTTTTAAGCTATAAAAAACTCCTTCCTTAGCTTTCCGCCGCTTTTCTTTATTATATAGCTTTATAGGATTTATTTTACTTCTTACTTATTTAAGTAAGGTATTCCTTTATCTTAAACTAGTTTTAAGCGTATAGCTAGCTTATCTACTAAGCGTAGTTATACTACTAAAATAACCGGATAAATATTAAAGGACTATTTTATATTTAGCTAGTATATAAGCTATCTTACTTTAGTAAGAACTTAAAACGGCCTAGTACGTCTTTTTTAAAGCTTTACTAGTTTACTATCCGTAATATAATAGCCTTTACTAAGCTATAGCTAGACTTAATCGCTAAGCTTAAATTTTAGCAGGCGGTATTGCTTATTATATCTATTTTTTATAGCGGCTTAAGTATAAGCGATAGCTAACCTAGCTTCTTCTTATAAGACCTTTTAGTTTCGTAAGTATAAGTAGTTATTAAGGAACTAAAGGCCGTTGTTTATTCTTATTCTTATAATAAGCTTATTAAAGGCCGCGTAAATTACTTAAAAAAAGGAATTATTAAGGCTAAACTAAAGGGCGATTAGTATATTAGTTTAGTATAGGTTTAGGAAATTAGCGGTAAAAAATCGTAGTGCGATTTCTATAGTTTAGTTCTACCTTTTTAATAAGCCGTCGGTTTAAAGGTACTAAGTAGTAAATATAAAAAGCTTCGATCTAAAGGCTTATTATAAGGTCCGCTAAAAAGCTAAAGTAAACTTTATATCTTAATTAAAGATTATCCCTTTCGGAATCCCTTAATTAATACGGAGTAGTTTAATATATAACGCTTATACTTAGTCTTCCGTTATAAACTAGTTATTGCTTAAGATAAGAAGATATATTTTTAAGAATTTATCGGTTATAGTTAGTAAGGTATTAAAAAAGTTCTTTATAAGATCTTTTTATAAGGATTATTCGGCTTAAACTACTAAAAGCCCGGTAATAAAGTCTATTACTATTATATAGTATAAAACTAGCAGGCTTTAAATTAAGATAAGCTACTTTAGCGTTTTACCTTAATTAGTTTAGTTATAGTAATAAGTATTATAGCTATCTATAACCTTATTTATATATTTACTAAGCTATAGGATTAAGAAGCTTTTTAATAGATCTTACTATATATAAGTGCGGCTAGTATAAAAATATTTAATATAAGCGTCTTCGACGATCTCCTTAGCGTAGGTCTTAAGGATATATAGTCTTTAGCGTTTATCGTTCTTTATAAAGTATAGCAACCCCTATAACTAAAAAAATAAGAGTCCGGGGACCTTATCTTTATTACCGAGCTATACTATAATTTTTACTTACTATATATCCTTTATATATCCGTTAATTATTTTCTAGTAAAGCGGTAATTCGATTAATACTTCCGCGTAAAGGAATATATAGTCCGTTATCTTATCTTCTTAAATATATTTTAATTTCCTTTCTTAGTTTAAGGATACCGGCTTATTATCTTAGTGCAGTAAATATAAGAGCGCGTTTAGTATAACGTTTTTAACGCTTAAGATATAGTATACCTTAAGTAAGAATTAGCTTAGGTATTAAAACGCAAGGACTAGCTTATCGTTAGATTTTATATTAATAAAGAATAAGGATTTCTAGTATACGATTCTATAGGTGCTTATATAGTTAGTAAAGACAACTACTTATAGCGTTCTTATAAATAGTACTATAGTGCGTAACTTATATATTGCTTATACTAAACTAGCTACTTTAAGTTCCGTAAGCTAATATTAAGGTTCTTTACCTCGGGAGCGCGGCTTAAGTAAACAATAAGCTAGACCTTAGTTTAAGCTAGTAGCGTCTTTTTATCTTATTTTATACCTTCTTTTAAGTAAAAAGCTATAGCCGCTACTCTATATTCTTAAGATATATCGATTTAGATAAATAATTATAAAGCAAGGTCGAAGTAGTAAATCGTTTAAAGCTTAGTAAGCTTCTTAATTAAAATCGCGAAGGCCTTTTCTTTTTCTAAAGTAAGCTAAAAAGCGGCTTTTACGGTATATTAAGCCTATCCTTAGCCCCTTAAGGGGACTCCTTTTTCTTATCTTACTTAAAGTAGCTCCGTTTTTTATTTTTATAAGATATTAACTTTCTTAGCGAAATATAAGACTATATAACGTAGCTATTTAGTAAGGCTAATCTATTTCTTAAGCTATTAAAAGTTCTTTAAAAACGCGATATCCTTTAAGGCTCGCACGCGTTTATTTATATTTATTAAGCTAATAGCGTTTACCTTAAATCTAAGGAGCTATATAGATAAGTACGCTAAAAAGGACTTTAGTTTAAATAAAGTAATATTATAGTTATAAAAGGCGCGGAATATAGCCTTTAAATATTAAAAGTGTTCTTTAGCTATATTAAAGTAGATAATAATATCGTTAATATAAGCCGCTATATATTCTTAGTATCTACGGAGGACGTTATTAATAAACCTTTAGATATATACTAAGGAGTTTTTAAAGCCTATAAGTATTACTAATAATCTTTTTAGCCCGCGATAGCTTATAATTATAAACCTTTCTTAGTAGTTTTAATAAACTAAGAACTAATAAAAAAACGATTATATATTTACTATATTAATAAACTTCTTTCTTTAAAGGCGTTTAATTATATCGCTTAAAAAGGCATTAAGTAAGCATTTAAGGTAATAATAGTATTAATCCCTTATAAGTCTATAACTACTTATCCCTTTTCCTTTTTATTTACTATCTTTTATACTATAAATACCGGCGCCGTAAACGGAGTTAGCTTATAAACTTATTTTAATTAGCCTTATATAGTTAGCTAGCTAAATATTATATTTACTACTTTCTTATCTTTATTGCTTAATAAGTATAATCTTAATATAACTTATTAGTATTACTATCTTTTTATTAAAGGAATATATATATATTCGGATTCGTCTATATATATTACTCCTTTGTTTTTTTAAAAGCGGGGAAACGATTAAAGGATATCTTAAACTTTTAATATATATTTTTAGTCTTTAGTATAAATCCGGACGCCCTTATTAGTAGTAAGTTTAAGTAAGTCCTTAGTTTAGCCGATTCCGAGTTTATAGTTTATAATAAGATCTTTTTATAAGAAATCCTTAATAAGGTTTATTCTATCCGGATTTTCTATAAAGGCTTCCGCTAAAGGAGTAGTAGCGTCGACCTTCTTATATAGCTAAAACTACTTATTAAGGTCCGTAATTATCCTTACCTTTTAGCTTTAGCAAAGTACTAATAGTTTCTTAAAATAGTTTATCGCTATAAAGCTCTTATAATCTTATATTATTATTTAAGCAAGCTTAAGATTATCGGGGAAAAATATTATATTACGCCTTAATAGCGGCGCCTAAACTTTTATAAGTAAGGTGTAGCTAAAACTAGCTAAAATCGTTATAGTAATTAAGTAGATTACCTATTTATATATTACTAGTCTTAGCTAAACTATCCTAACTTCGGCTTTAATCCCTTTATAAGCCTTAATCTATAAGACTAATATAAAGTTAATAAAGTCCCTTTAATAAAGAACTAAAAAGTCTTAGCTAAGTAATAAATTAGCTACTAAGCGTTTTATTATTTAAGCACTAATCTTTACTTTTATAATTATAAGGCTACTATTTAGCCTTCTTAATATATATGCGGTAAATTCTGCTTATTTAATAGTAGCTATCCTTCCTACTCCTTAAATAAGAATTTATTAAGAGGAGTTTATAGTTATATCTTAAAAAGTCTTTACTAAGTTAGCTTAAATAAAGCTTTAGTCTGCCTTAGTATTTATATAAGCTTTAATACTTATCTTAGGCCTTTCTTTTTTATAAACTAATAAGCGTATATAAGTAAATTATAACGGCTTATTAAGGTTTAATAGCTAGATATTAAGGAAAGCCTTAACTATCTAAATGCTTTATAGCTTTTAAATAATTACTTATTATATTAAGCTACGTCTTTATATAGTAATATCTTAATTAAGGTTAAGGGGGTATTTATCTTTAATATATTAATAAAGCTTATTTTTTAAGGGGAATGCTTTGCTATAAAATCCGTATACTTTATCGGCCTTTTATATTAAGTTTATTATAGTATAGATTATAGTTTTTTTTAAGCTTTTATTAGTATTTAACTAAGCTTTTTTTATATTTTAATCTTTATCTCTTAAATAATTATCGGTCTTTATTATAGTTCTTTCCTTAATCGCGGGGTATACCCGTTTTAGCTTTAGCGTTAGTAAGTATATAGTCTTAAAAGTCCTTTCTCTCTTAAGCTAGAGGACCTTAGCTTATATTCTTAGTTATTTAAGCGGGTTTCTTCCTTAACTTAGCGAGCGCTATAAGGCTTAAAGTATATCCGCCTTTATTAAGTAGTCTAAAAATATAACCCTTAGTCTTAATAAGCTTTTAATAAATAGCTAAGGCGTCTTAAACTATTCTTTAAGTAAATATAAAGTATAGCTAATCGGCCTTCGCCTTTTTATAGGTTAAACTTATTTCTTTTATACTAATAAGTACTTTTAAGATCCTTAAGAATATTTAACTTATAACTAAGAAAGAATTTCCTTATATTTATTAATTTATTTATTAATATCCTTTTTTCCTATTAAACATTATAAGGATTCTTATAAGTAGATATTTAGCTTTTAGTAAATTACTATAGTTAAGTAGTTTAGCTAATAAAGCGTAGCCTTAGCTTTATATTATAAGCGCAATATTTAAGACTTAAAGTCGGATCCCGCTACTATATCTTTAATAGTAAAGTGCTTTTTATTAAGTATTTATATCGCTATATTTAAGTAGATTTTAAACCGTTTTTATAAAGCGGATATCTATTACCTTAATTTAATACTAAGCTTACTAAGTTCTTCTTATTATAGTTTTAAAAGGTCCTTAAAATACTATTCCGCTATACTTCCTTAAAGAAAGGAGGGCAATTAAATAGCTAATTTATCTATATAGGTCTTACCTTTATTAGCGTTTCGGCGGATAAAGTTAATAAAACGGTCTACTCCTTAAAATATACTAGCTTTATTATCTTCTTAGACTTTATTAAATAATACTTTTAAAAGTCTTAATAAGTTAAATCTCCTTATATCCCTAGCTTATAATTAAGGTTTTTCTTAAAGCTTAATAAGCACGTCTTTTTTTCTTAGTACTTAAAAGAGACTAAAAAATTATTCGTTCGATATTACTATTATTCTTACTAAAGGGCTTAAGGCTATACTTAGTCTTAATATCTACGCGCTTAGTATAAATAGGTTTAGCTTATTAAAGGTATCGCTTACCGTGTTCTTATCGCTTATTATTAAGGTCTTAGTCTTAATACTCTTACTAAGCGCTTAACCTTTTATTTTATACGCGTTTTAAAATCTAGTATACTATAAAGCCCTTAGCGTAAAAGGCTCGTTTTTATTAATTAAAAGTCCCGAAAATGCTTTAATTCGCGTAGCTATAGCGGATAAGGCTAAACGGTAATAATAAACTAAGAAACTACTAAGTATTCTTTAAAGCGGATTTTTAGTTAAGGCCTTTAAGCTAAACTTTATTAGTAATATATAGTAAAATTATCTACTAAGCTTATTATCTTAAGAAAAGAGTAACTTTATTATAAGCTTAATTTAAAAGGTATTTAGCGGGTAAGGAGCTAGATAGTTTTAAAGTCGGCTTATTCTTACTCCTTTTATTTAAAGGATAATCGATCCGTTTAAGTAATACTAAATTTAGTTTACTTAATTATATAAATTTTATTATTTTATAGTTTATCCTTTATTAGTATTTTAAAAGCGGATTACCTCTTAAAAAGTAGTAGTTTTAGCTTAGCTAAGCGGGACTTATTTTATATTTTATTTAGCTTTATAAGCTATTATAGTATAGTACCTTAAAAAAGAGTAAAAGAGATTATTAAACTAATATACTTAATAAGCCGCGGCCTTTTTTACTTTTATAGCTTACTTATCTTAAAGTTTTATTATAAGCGCGTTAAGGAAAAGGTACTTATTATTAAGGTTAGACTTAAAAGCTAATAAGAGCTTCTTACTAAAGAAAATATCGTTTAGTATTTAACTCCTTATAAGATAAGTACTTAATTATATAATATAGTTGCTTTTAGCTTAGCGGATATTTAAGGGATTTCTATTTAGATAAGTAGGAATTACTACTATTTACTACGCTTTATAATATAAGGATAAGGGGATAAGGCGCGGATTAATTGCCGCTAGTTAAGGCTAGTACTATAAACTAATTACTACTAGTTAAAGCTAGTACTATAAACTAATTATTATTAATTAAGCCGGTATAATAAACTAATTACTATATATAAACGTATATAAAGGTTTAAAAATAGTAAAAAGCTTAACTATTCTTAAAGGTATAGCTAGCTACTTTATACTTAGTTCTTTAAGTTAATTTTAAGGATCTTTAACTATACTATCTATAGTGCGTAAATAAACTATAAATATCTTTATAAAATCGCTTAATAAACTAAGTATAAGCCCGGTTAAAAACACTATAAATTATAATTAAGGAAATCCCTTAAATATTCTTAAATATCCCTTAAAAATCGCGGTAAGGTTTATCCTATATCTTTTAAGGTACTTTTATAGTTAAAAACGGGTCGAACTATAGTTAAGATATCCTATAGAAATCTTTAAAAATCTCTTAAGGATACCGGCGGAATTCGCTTAATAGTTTTTATAATATCTCTTATAGTTAAAGATATCGTAAACTATAGTTAAGTAGGCTCTTAACCCTCTATAGTATTATCTTAAAGACCTTAGCGGGGTCCGACTAATAATATTTATTATATCTCTTTAAGCGAGCTTTTATAGTGCGTGCTTTAAGCGTTCCCGTCGCGGGGTTTTATAAGGCTTCCTTAAAAGTAAAGTAAGGAGTTTAAGCGTAGCCGTTTAGATTCCGTAATAATAAAAAAGCTTTATATTTATATAGCTATTTTAATACTATATTAAAAGGAATGTTTATAAATATCCTTAAAAATAAAGTCCTTATAATTTTTATAGATAATTAATTTACTTAAAAAATAGTATAAAATCCTTATTAATATAAGCTAAGAAAACATATAGGCTTAGTATATAATTTCCTACGTAATAGTATTAAAGAAAAGGAAATAAAAGTCTATTATATAAAATCTAAAAATAATATAGTAGATATATTTACTAAGGGAATAGGTTTTATATTATTTAATAAATTCTATGTTTTTTAAAAATTAAAGAAGTTATAATATAAATTTCTATAATAAAGGTTTTTAGTTTTTTTTTGCTTTTTCTAGCTTTCCTTTATATAACTTAAAGTTTTTTACCTATATAAAGGCTTTTCTTAAATAATAAAATAAAGAAGTTTTACTAAATTAATAAGTTTTCCCCTTTAAGAAAGATTAAAAAGCTTTAAGTTTTTCTCTATAAAAGATAGGTTTTCTTAAGCTATAAAGAAAGAATCTTTCCTTATTTTAAAAAGGTTTTTCACTTAACTTTAGTTAGTATATCTAAAGCGCACTTATATACTATAAGTACCTTTTAAGGGAGGCTATAAGAGAGTAAAATAAACTTTCCCGCAGCCTATAGGCTAAGTATAATATAAATAACACGCGATATAAATACGCTAGAATAAATATTAAATCCGCTATAGAATTCTACATACTATATATATTTTTCTATATTATTTTATGTATATATAAGCAAGGTATAAGCAGATAAGGAAGAGGTATATATAGAGACTATATATATAATCCGTGCTAAGTCGCTACGCCACCTCGTATTCCTTACCGAATTAATCCCTAGGCTTATAAATACAATATTTACCTAATAATAGCTATAAGTCTACTATATATAACTGCGCTAAATAGGAGGCTCTTTTCTAAATTACTTAAGTTACTTATAGCTTAGGAATCGTCTATATAAGAAGGCCTTAGTCCCTCTTTTACTTTAAATAAATCATTAACCTTATATATATATATTTTACCTATTTCTTTACCTTTTCGCATACTCTTTATATCGCTATAGTCCCCTTACTCTTAGCTATATACCTGCTCTCTTCTATACCTATTTACTCTTAAATTACTATACTTATAGCTTTTACATATAGTAAGCTACTATTTAAACCTATTATAAAAGAAAGTTAATAGATTTTATATTAATAAACTATTTTAAGTTATTATAGCAATAAGTAATATATTTAAGTTTATAATAACTTTATTTTAAATAAACCTTATTTTTTTTATAATTATATTACTTAAAAACTAGCTGTTAAATTTCTTACTAGCTATTATAATAGTTATATTACCCGCTTTTCTTATAGCTTAAACCGCTTTTTAAAACCTAAAAGCCTTATTAAAATACTTAGTTTAGTATTCCGGCTCTTTATATATAGCTTTTTTAAGCTTAATATTGTAGCTATACTTTATAATTATATCCTCCTTAAAGGTATTAATCTTTTTACTTAGTTTATTTAAGCTAATATTCTTATTAAAGTTATTATTTCCTTTAAGGCTCTTAGTACTACTTTTATTATTATTATTAAGGCTCTTATTCTTATTAAAGTCGGTATTAGTTAAAAACTTTAACTTTTTAGCTTTAGCTACTTTTATAAGCTATTTATATAGCTTATTCTTTAAGATATAGTTTTTATATTATAAATTATTAGTATAGTTACGAAACTAGTTAAAGCAATACTTTTATATCCCCTTAAAAGCTAATATAATAAGGAGCCGCTTTAAAAAGTTTCGTTTTATTATAATAAGCTAATCTTAGTATTAACATAACCTTTTTATAAACTTTTTTATATTAGTAAACTGTCTTATATTATTATTAGTAAATTCTATAAAAGTAGTGTAAAATATAACTTTAAAAACTTTTATAAAAGACTCCTTAATTAAGTTTATATTTTTTTAATAGTTATATTAAGCCTTTACCTATTTTCTATAATAAGATCTTTTATCTTAAGAGTAATACTTATAATAATACTATATACTATTACTTTATTATTTTTCTTTTTAATCTTAAGCTTAAAGGTGTTTACTAAAAGCAGTATATTAGTACTATTTAAGAAACCTTTTAAGGTTTTTTACTTTAAAAATAGTAATAAGCTTTATTATTTATTAATTATAATTTTCTTAGCTTTAAAGCTTATTTATATTAGTCTTATACTTATATCTTAAAGCTATAAATACTATTATACGTTTTAAAGTTTTAAGGTTACTAAAAGTTTATTTTTAGCTTATAGCTTATTTTAAAAGTAAGTTATATAAGTTAGCTAAATATAGCTATAAAGTTATCTCTAAGTTATATATATACGTTGTATAATATAGCACTAGTTAAAGCTATAAACTTATATTATAGCTTATTATAAGTAGTAATAGCTTTAATTTTAAGCTACTACTTAAATACCTTTATTTTTATTAGCTTATAAGTTAAAAAGTTAAAGTAATTAAGTTTAAATTAAATTATAAAGTTTATATAAGGGCTATTACCTATAGAAAATAAAAGTTCTAAAAAATAATAATAGTATCTAGCTAGCTATAAAGGAATATATATACAAGGGGTGGCCTTTTATGCCTATGTGGCTAACCCCTGCAAATAAGGGCTAGGGCTACGCCTAGGGCTCTCGCAGTGATTTGGGTGTGGGGCCCTGGCGTGTGCACTCCTCGTGATTACAACAAGTACAACATACACGGACTGTGTGTACCTACGGACCAGAACTGTTAAAAGAGCTACACATATGTATGTAGGTATGTACATATGTACAAGTGCATGCAGCCCCCTGCGACCATAAAACTCTCGCTCTGCGTCTGCATAGGAGAGTCAACAGATAGCATAGCTGCACAGTAGGTACGTACTTGTATACGGTTCTCGCGGGCGTCGCACTCCCCACCGGCCGCCCATAGCAGCAGGCAATCGCATATGATCTAGGGCAGCAGAGTGTCGACGGCCATGGGTGATATCACCTCGTCTCCCTCCTTCCTGCGGGACAAACATGTTGGAAAAGGAATAGCCGGGTGGGTTGGGCAAAATGTCCCGAAGCAAGTCAAAGACAACGGCGGTGCACTGGGTGTCGAGATGCAAGCTACCTATGTACCTAGTACCACTTACTCACTGTGCTGTTCGGCCTGTTCGGCCGGGAAACCCGAGCCGAGAATCGTTCACCCCGGTGGCCTTGTCTGCCTAGGCAAAGTACTTGTGTCTGCGGACCGGCAATGAATTGCCTCCGTACCATGAGCACCAGCAGACGGTGCGGTGAGAGCCCCCCCGTACCTCGGGAACTTGCGTGAAGCAGTCCCGTCCGTGTCTTGGCTGCAAGGCACGCTCAGAGGGGGGGGGGGGGAACCAATGGCAGCCCCGAGGAGGGTATCCAAGATGCAGGAGAGGCAAGAGGTACGAGGTGTCTGTCTATGCACCTGATGGATGAAGTACCCGCCAATGTACGAATATCTAGGTAGGTACCTACCTACATACTGTACCTACAGTACCTGTCTACCAATCTAGAAGGCAACTCTCTCGGGAACCGAAGCCGAAGCACTCTTGTGTAGGTAGGTACCTAGGTAAGTACATACCTAGTGAGAGGTGGTGGGCGACCAGTAGGTACACGCCTAGGGTATCCAGGTACTTTGGTCGCGACCTGAAGGGCTGTCGGCGGCTGGCTGGCACGGCACACAGTGAGCGACCAGGAGGGGGACGCTCCTCTGATGCCCTCTCCACTATTACGCCGGCCAAACGGCCGTTTCGACGAACCAGCATCGCCGCTGAGACATTCCCCTCCGCCCACTGACGAACCCGAGGCGGCCCCGATTTGCAGGTGGTTAGGCCGGGCTGCAAGGTACATATCAGGTACCCCCGTCTCTTCCTCTCCTCTCTCCCTTGTTCCATCGCCGACCTTCCCCCCCGCCATCCTCTCGCGCTCCCCGGGCGCTCTGCGACCGCCTGGGCCCGCTACAGATGACCTACTCTGTACTCTGTACTACCTTACCTACTACCTCCCTGCATACTACCAGTACCTCGCGCTACGGCTTACCGCCACCACCACCACTCACTCGCCCCAGGCCCCAGGCCTTCTTCGTCCATGCCACCAACCATCCTGTTGAGCAGCAAAAATCCATCCATTCCCCAACCCTCAGCAGCCTGCCCTTCCCGGCCATTCTGTCTCTCGCTCTCACCCTCTAACTCTCCATCGTGTCTCTCTTCTTGTCTCTCGCCTCCTCCCATCTGCCTGGCTTCGCCTCGACTCGCCTCGCCCACCCAACCCGGCCATTGTACCTGCGCCGCCACCCGGCCATCCTCGCCTCCCTATTTCCCTCGGCCCCGCAGATCCCTCAAGTGCCGACCATCGCCTCTCTCGAGCTCGCTCTCTCCGCGTCCACGACGATTCTGGCCCGCCAAATCCTGCTCCAACTTTTCCTCAACCCGGACGCGACCGCCGCCCGTGCTCTTGTCTCCCGCAGCGGCGGCCACAGCCCCTGCAAATCTCACCCTCGACGACATCCTCCTCGCCCTCTCTAAATCAGCGTCACCGCTCCGCCCATCGACTCGACCCGAATCCCTGCGCCGCCCACCTTTCCGCCATGTCACATCTCTTCAGCCTGCTCTGCGCCATTCAATAGAGACGCTTCTCTCCCATCGGGCTGGCCGACCGGGCCGCCCGCCGCCACTCGATAGCCTTTTCCTTCAGTTGCTCCACCATCGATTCCGTCTCGACGACGACGACGGCCCGCCATGGCTCAAAACCGCCCCCCCGCTGCCATGGACCCCCCTCACATCACCGAGTTCGCCTCGGAGCGCTACTTTGAAAAACTACACCAGCTCAACACCAACCAGCAGCCGCCGTCGCAGCAACATGTTGAATCCTCCGCCTCGAACTCGGCATCGACATTCATCCTGCCGCTGCGAGAATCGAAACTTGCCGATGCCGATGCTGTCAAGTCGGTCGAGCAGAAGCGGGAAAAAGGCCGTTTCTTTGGCATACGGCACAAGGTTTCCCTGCTGCATTCAAAATCAAGCCACTACGAGCCCGAGCCGCCGCATGCCTCGCTGACGCGACCATCGACCGAGTCGACTCGGAAAAGGTACGCTGTCCTCGCCCTGCCCTGTAGGCTTACCGCCCTCTAACTGGTCCTCTTTGCGCGCAGCATTCCCTTTGATCAGTTGTTCCTTGCGCTGCCAAACGAACTGCAGGTCCAAATTCTCTCCTCGCTTCCTCTGACCGACATCCTCAATCTACGACTGACTTCCAAGCCGTGGCACACCCTCATCACCCTCAACGAGTCACCAATTGTACGATATCACCTCGATCACCACATTCCCGCTTACGCCTTACGCCTCTTTCCCGTTGTCGACTCAAACAACATGACGTTTCATTTCCTGTGCAGCTTATGGCATCGGCTACACGTTGCTGCCAAACTTGCCTTCTTAATGTGCGAATGGATCACGAAGGAGATCTTCCTGCGCCAATCAGAAGCCCAACGCGCCGCCTTTGCAACACAACACGAACGCATGCGCCGCCGTTTGATTCCGCTTCTCTTTACCATCTTCCACTTTTTCGAGACGTACCGAAAGCTTCACCTCGAGCACATCGCAGAGCACGACGGGAACGGCCTTCACAGGATGCCCTATACCGTGAATCCCATCGAGAAGGAAATCATGACCATGTACGATGACCAAACTTTGTTGAGGGTCCACGAAGTCTTCCCTCTGGTAATATCCTCCTTTTGTCGCCGACTACGACCTCCGACCTATGTCGGTCGAGTAGAGCGATCCCTTCGCGGCTATCTTCGCGAGCGACCGTCGGATGAGGTTCACTCGGCTATCCTGTGCCTCGGGGGTCTTCGTCAAGTAGAGCGGCTATGGGAAATTAAAGGCTACAGCAGCCGGCGCGCAGCTGTCGACACCTGGTACAACGGACTCACCAAGGACTATGCCGCCGAGGCGTCGACGAGGCTGCGCCTTGGCTTGAAGAGCTTTGGTCGTAAGAAGTCGGCGGGCAGCGAGAAACCTGGAGCCCGGTCTTCGATGGGCGAAGGGGGATATAGAGCGAAGAGCCCTCTCGAGTCAACGGACGCGATCCACGTAGATTGCATGCTCGACTCGAACTGGATTTTCAGCACCAGCTTGGCCGCTGACCGGCCCATGTCCCAATTGGCCAAGGATCACGCCCAGAGCATACTCGACGACCTTCCTGTCTTGCAGCAGATTTGGCTGGCCACGGCCGAGGCAATGATTCTCGACCGCGGAATACTGCAACGCACGCAAGACATCAAGCGAAATCAACAGGTCATGCTCGACCTGATTCGCGAGGATGGCATGGACGAAGAGGATGAATGGTGGTACGGGCGCAACATCCACGAGTCCATTCGTCCGCCGCCCGGGGCCACAGACGACGACGCCGACTGAAGCCCGGCTTGGTTGACAACGCGAGAAATGGACCTCGCCTACCCACGGGATCTCAACCTTTCTCCTTCTTTTTTTTTTGCGTGCTCGTCTTTACTTTAGCACCATGACGAGGTGTGAGCATTTTCATGGCGTTTTCCAGTCAGAGCGGTACGGAAGAAGCAGGCATGGGTTGTTTTGCGGAGTGGCCCCGTTCCTGGCTCGGGACACAGAGCTTGGGAGACCCTGAATGAGGCTCGGCGATAGATATAGTTGCGGCGATTGATTTCGCCTTCAGCCATTGTCTCTCTTGTTCGATCCTGGATAACGCGGGTGATGGCTTTGGCGCGGGGCATCGCACGACATAAAGCCAACGATTCCCCAAAATGCTTCTCCTTGATGAAATAGGCTACATGCTACCGCCTTCAACCCCTCCTGCCAACCAGTAACCCTTTGGTCACAAGAGGCCTGCCTGTTCGTTCGTCCACATGGCTGAGGCCCGCCAATGCTCAACCCTGCCTGCCCGGTCTCGCTCCCTCCTCCCGTCGACTCCTAGTTTTTGTGTATCGTCATCATGTCGATAGACAAGGAATAATTCGTGAATATCGTTACGAGCCCTCCGTCCGCCCACGCCGTGGCGAACATGACATGATATTCTCGCGAGTTTTACCAAGAATGATTCTCCAGCGCCGCGGCACCTACATCGGAGATCAAGAGATTAAGAAAACAAAACATACATTCGCTTCCGGCGAAAAGCTTCCGGACCGACGGGTAAAGGACGACCTTCTCAAACGCCCTTTTTCCTTCGGTCAGATTCCTGGAACTGGGAGTTGGCGTCACTGTCTCCCGATGCTCTGGAACATGTGATGGTCACGCATCTTATGTTGGGACAACGACGTTTCCAGCTGGGACGGACTTCCGAGCGCCGTAACAGCTGCCGCATCCTGGACATCTCGCTCCGTGAGGCCATAGTCCATGTTCAAATAGCTCTGCTCGTTGAAGCCCTGGAAGGACCCCATCGTGTTAGGCTGCGAGGTAGTCTGCTGTTGTTGATTACCGTTGAACCCATGGGCCTGTCCGGCCCCACCCCGAGGCTGATGACCCCTGATAGCGCCCGCGCCTCTTCCCCCTAGGATTTGCCTTCCCGGGCCATGTGAGTACTGGTGGTGGCCTCCGCTTGTGCTGCGACCGAGGCCGGCGCTGTGGTGGCTGAGGGGTCCCATTTGATTGCTCGTGGACGGCTGCGACTGCGACTGCGGCTGCCGCTGTTGCGTATAAATCATCTGGGGCGAGAGCTGGGCGTGTCGTTGCGTGCCGTAGGCGCCAGCCATCTGACTTCGTGGTCTCGGCGGCACCGGCAGTTGCGCGGCGCCGTGAGGATGCTGATCTGCCGCACTCATGCTGGGCGATGGGTGCTGCGATTGCTGGGCGTAAAAGCGCTGCGGTTGTTGCTGCTGTTGGTGCAACTGGTGCTGGTGCTGGTGCTGTTGTTGCACACCCAAGCTTGCCCCCATCGTGGCGTTAGACTGCCTGTTAGTGGCTTTGTGAGATTCGAAGCTCCTCGAGGCTGACAGTTGTGGCGATGCGCTGCTGAATCCATGGCTCAACGCTGGCGATGCTGTCGCGTCGGGTGACAGCGTTTGTGATTCCATGCCCATCCCTGGCTGCTGACCTGTTCCCTTGGATATCCGGCGCCGCTTCGTAGGCTGGTCTTGGGGAACTGCACCCATGCTTGGAGCGGCTGAGTAGCCTCGACTCGCCGTGCCATCTGGAGGCGCCGGACCGTCGTACTGAGCCGGACGCTTCGTGGTTCTAAGATGCGGTGCAGTATTGGGCCCGAGACTACTTTCCTGTTGGCTGTCCTGTCCGGGAAAAAATTCCGGGTATATAGAAGGGGCCGAGCCACTGTCAGCGAGAGATGCCGTGTCCGCCGCCGGGGCTGGCAACGATGGCTCATGTTGCGGAGCACTTCCAGACAACCCGTGTGCCGAGGCTGGGCCGTTCTGGCCACCTTCAGGCATTGCCGGCGCTCCCTGCACCGCATTTGATGGTCGAGGCATGGGGCTTGTTGAGCTCTGAGGCTTGGCCGCCGGTGCCACGACGCTCCTATCCGGCGCCCCCTTTGAAGCGTCCAGCTTGTCTTTGGGTCTGTTCTTAGAGCCCTTCGGACGCCCCCTTTTCTTTGCGCCAGGCGTGCTCATCGTACTTGCGTCTGGATTGACCTGGTTCCCTGCCGGCGCCTCGGACAATGCTGCCGCCGTGGTAGATTGAGCGGCATTGTTCGCAACACTGTTAGGTGGGCCATTCCCGGTGTCCCTTCCGTCCGCCGGCAGTGGCTGGTTGGCGTCTTGGGGTCCGGACGGGTTGGCTGTTGAGGGGGGCGGACGGGACTTCTTCACGCCCTTGTCTTTGCGCACCTTGGAGCTTTTACTTCCCTTGGGTCGCCCTCGGGCTCTTCTCACAGGCCCATTCGGAGGAGCGCCCGCGGCAGTAGCCTCAGAACGGTCCCAGCCGGTCTGGCCCGCCACCGAAGAGAGAGGCGGAAGGCTCAGATGTTGACCCATGGCAGCAGGGTCGTCGACAGGAGGAAATATTTCGGCAAGCCAGCTTACCAGCAGCGAGCCCGGACCGTTTGTCACGGCACTGGACGGGAAATCACCGTCGGTTGGGGGCGGGGCGCCAGGGATGCCGCCGAAGTAAGCCAGCGCCTTGCACAGCTGGTCGACGACCAAGATGGGATGCAGAGTGCGTAGAAGGGTTAGGAGACGAGCTTGCTCGGCTTTCGTCTCGTGAGGGGTAGGTATGCGTGTTTGTAGCCTCTCGGAGGCCGCGCCAGTTGTCGAGGTGGCAGCTGTAGCAGCAGCAGTCGCAGCAGTATGAGTCGATGTCAGGGCGGTGGTTCTCGACGGCGGAGTCGCGGTGTCCGAAGTCCTGGCCCTCTGGGAGTCGAGTTCGTCGTTATGCCAGGCCGACTTGGTGCGCCTCACCGGCTGCCAGCCGCTCTGGTTGGCTCGTCTGGCCTGCGCCTCTGTTTCCTCGCTCGTTCGTTTTGCGGCGGCATTGCGATCGGAGGGCTTGGTGCCGGTCAGGTCGATGTGCATGACGGCAAAGTTGCCGTTTCTGTTGTTGGTTATGCCCTGGAGCTTGGTGGGCACTGGGTTTCTTACACGGCCGTCGGTATGAAAGCCAGTGGAATCCAGGGCGTCTGGAGGTTGTCATGGATTAGCTGGCGAGCGCGCTTCGTGACGACGGTTGCATGCAGCGAGCGAAGAGACGGACGAACCTCGAATCGAGCTGCCGCTGGTCGCGGGCGGTGTCGGGACTGGCGTGGGGGACGGTGCGGACGGTGCAGACGGCGCCTCATGACGGGACGGCTGGTCGTCGGGCCTGTTGTTGGCGGATGGGGACGCGGTAGCTGCGCAGCGGGAACGGATTAGCTAGACAGTCAAGGCTGAAGAGGCGAGAGGAACGCCTCGAGCTCCGCGGGCGGTCTGGCGCGGCCCAGAGAGGAACAAGACGGGATGGAAAGGTGGGTGACTAACGCGCAGCAGGAGCCATGGCGACCGCGGAGGTGCCGGGCTCAGGGCGAGCACCCGAGGACGTGTTACATGCCCTCTGGAGTGGGTTGCGGGTAGGCAGTTGCTCGCGTGGCGATGTATCACATATTCCAGCGTCGAGCTGGGGAGAGGGCCATGCGCAGATAGAGTCGCGGAGAGCACCAGGTGAGGCGGTGTTGACTCTGGTGTTGGTCAAGGGGCCGAGATGTCTGATGGATTAGGTCTCTGAGCGGTCGGTGCAGCGTGGCAGCGTCTCGTCGAGCAGGTGGCGGTGAGAGGGTCATGAAGAAGCTCTGCCCAGCCTCGACTGCCGAGAGAAAGGAGTGCAAGATGGGCTCTCCGGGGCCAACGATGCATGGCATTGGCAAACAAAGGAGAGAGCGAAGAGGGGAGGAGGAAGAGGAAGAGGAGGAGGAGGAGGAGGAAGAGAGAGCGACCGCAGCAGCCCAGGCAGGTAGGTACTCCGTACACACGGGCATGTGTGTCGCTAAGAATTATGGCGGTCACGAGGGCTGCCATTTGAACAGCGGCTCGGGCTTGTGCGTCGTGCATGGGTGCATGGGACATGGATCAATGTACTCGGTACGGCTGGCGGCTACCAGTCCTACGAGCACTGGGACTGTACCCGTACATACTCCGTACCTGGTGGTGAGAAACAGCCAGGTCCAGGGCCCATGGCTTGGTCGCCAGTGGCCAACCGACGCCTTGTGGCGTGCGTCGTCCCCAGCGGCAGAAGTGGGGGGACATTAGCAGAGGCATCGTGCCTTGTCACTCGGCATGCGGAAGACAGGCTCGGCACGGGCCCGGCTGTATCGGAACAGCCCGAATCACTAGTTTGTGGCCCTCATCTCCTGTCCAGGAACCTCGGGAGGAGCCGAGACGAGGTATATATTGAGACGAGAGACTTGCGCCGCCACCTCTTTCTCGTATCGGTCCATTCGCAGCGGATTGGCAAGGCAAGGCACAGTACCTACCTAGGTACATCAAGGAGGTATCGACAGCTCACTCCCAAGTTTGCCAGCCTCTGACTCGAGCCGCAGTAGTCAGCCGTCCTACCTCGCATGCCCGGCCGTATGTATATACTTGGTTCAGCCGCCAGTAACGAGGGATCCGTTGAGAAACAGGTCAAGGCGGCAGGTGTTCCCATTTCTCAGGCCCTGTATAGAGGCCAAACAAAGTACCCTCTACCTCGCCTGGAGGGTGCAACGCATAGAAAAGGCAAGCGCGCCTGCCGCCGTACTGTTGTTACCTCGCTGCACCCGTGGTGGTGGCAGTTGCCTTACCTAAGGCACCCACAGAAGCCGAGTACTTCCACCCGACTACCCCCTCTACTTCCAGCCTACCCTGGATCCCCGGCATACGCTAGGTACTCGAGGCCCCTCCTCAGGTACCCAGGTCTCCGTCGGCAGGCCGGGCGAGACAAGACGGGAGACGACGCCCTCATCATCAGCCTCGTGGCCCAAGACACCTCAAGCCGCTGCAGTCTGCACCAACGTCACAACATCGCCAGTCTCCTGTTACCTAGCCTCTCCGCCCTCGGCCCTCCTCCGAGAAAGGCTCGCTCGGTAGACGCGCGCGTTTCTGTGCTGCGGAGCTCCGTGGCTGCCCGCCATGTCGACCAAGTACGCCCTGCTCTCGCTGCCCCTCGGCGTCTTCGATTCCAGCGACCGCGACGACGCCATCTCAGCCCTCAGCGCCACCGTCTCTCCAGACAACGGCTCCGTCGGCCCCTTTCGAATCCCCGATTTCAAGATTGGGACATTGGATGCTCTGGTCCAGCAAGCTGACGACTTGGCCAAGCTCGAGGCTTCATGCCAAGCGGTAGTGGCCAAGGTTGGCGACTCGCTGCGCCAGCTGCTCAACAACGACCAAGAGCGGCTTGCCTCTTACAAAATGGTCAACGATAGTCAGTGTCTCCGGGTTGCCGACGGCCAACCCACGCGCGACCCCTCCTTGGTGCAATGCTTGCTGACGACGTCTCGCGTAGAACCGACCGACCAATACATTCGCGGCTTTAGCTGGAACAAGATTCGGTACCGAGCCGACAAGTCTTTGGGAGAGCTTTTAGACACACTGCAAAAGGTTTGACGGCGTCTCTCGCAAAGTCACTGGTTCTGCTCACTGAAGCCATTCAGGAGCTCGTCACGGTGGACAGTGACGTCAAGACCAAGTTCAACCAGTACAACTCAGTCAAGACGAACCTCGCAGCCCTGCAACGACGTCAGACGTGAGGACCCGCCTCGATGAGCACCGCTATATCTTGCCGCCCGCTGACCAGGCCTGTCCACTCGCAGCGGTAACCTAGCCACCAAATCGCTTACTCCCATTGTCGATCCTCGACTACTGGTTCAAGACTCGGAATTCATCGAGACCCATCTGATTGCCGTACCCACAAACGTCAAGAAGGAATTCATCAAGACGTACGAGACGTTATCTCCCATGGTCGTCCCGCGATCTGCGGTCGAGGTGGACCACGACGACGAGTTCACCCTGTTCGCCGCCGCGACTTTCAAGAAGCACAGCCCCGACTTCATCCACAAGTGCCGGGAACAGAAGTGGACGCCGCGCCTGTACACCTATGTTCAGGGCGGCCGCGAGGAGGAGCAGCGTGAGCTGGACCGGGTAACCAACGAAGAGCGCAAGGTGCGCGGCGAAGCCTTGCGCATGGGCAGGACCGGGTGGAGCGAGAGCGTCATGGTCTGGATCCATGTTTTGACACTGAGGGTTTTTGTCGAAGCGGTCCTGCGCTACGGCTTGCCACTGGACTATGTGACGGCTCTGGTCAAGGTACGCTGGGTCTGTTGGGCTCTCCATCCCCCTTGGATATCCCTCTCGTCCGCTCTCCCTCGGCTCAGTGTTGGGCAGCGTCTTGTGCCTTGGTTGGCGGATACTGACTTGGGCATCGCTTCACATAGACAACGTCGAAACTTGCTCCCAAGGTCAAGTCTGCCTTGGATTCAAACTACTCGTACCTGGGGGGCAACGCATTTGGCCGGGACAAGCGCGGACGGGTCACCAAGGACGACGCCGCGATGACGTCGGAAATGGCGGCGGCCGGGCTAGGGACGGGAGACGGGCACGAGTACACGGCATATGTCTACTACGAGCTTGAGTTGCCCTGACCGGGTGCGAGTGGGGAGGGTGTGTGGTTTGCCGTGTACTCCAGGCGGCGTGTATTCTACCTCTTGGCGTGCAAGGGAAACCCGTCTGGGAGCGACAGGAGGCTAGAGCCGACGAGACGGCCATTTGAATTCTCCTTTGGCACACAGTATGCAACTGCCTTTCCTCTAGCCTAGCTTGATATAGCCCTTGTCAGCAAGCCAGGCGGTGATTTGGGCGACGCAGTCCTCGACGGAGCTCTCATGGGTCTTGATTGTGATTTCGGGGCTGGTGGGCTCCTCGTAAGGGGCCGAGATGCCGGTAAAGTCCTTGATCTCGCCGGCGCGAGCCTTTTTGTAGAGGCCCTTTGGGTCCCGCTGCTCGGCAACGCTGAGGGGCACGTCGACAAAGACCTCGACAAAGGGGATGGGCTCGTCGCCCTGGGCCGCCGAGGAGGCGTGCAGCTGGCGGGCAAGGTCGCGGTCGGCGCGGTAGGGGGAGATGAAGGAGGTGATGGCCACGGTGGACGAGTCGGCAAAGAGCTTGGCCACCTTTTATAGCGAGCGTCCCACGTCGTGGTTAGCAGGGTCGAACTTGTTGCTTGCTGCGCTCGCTCCTCCTCTGTCCGCGCCGCCACCACCACCCCGGGACAAGGACGGGGCTCACCTCCGAGATGCGGCGAATGTTCTCGTTGCGGTCGTGCTCGGAGAAGCCGAGGTCCTTGTTGAGGCCGAAGCGGACATTGTCGCCGTCGAGGCGGTAGGCGGCGAGGCCGAGGTGCAGCAGGTGCTGCTCGAGGGCGGCGGCGACGGTCGACTTGCCCGAGGCCGAGAGGCCGGTGAGCCAGAGGGTGAGGCCGCGCTGGCGGCGGAGCTCGTTGCGCTCGCGGCGCGTCAGGCCCGGGTGCCAGGTGATGTTTCTGCGCGCCCTCGTCAGTCTCTGTCGGCGGCGGCTTCAGGCGGGCGATGCCTCTCATCATCGCCAGGGGCGGGGCGGGCCAACGTACGACGCCATCGTCGCGGTCCTTTTGTCGGTCGGCAAAGGCTAGGTTGGTCGGCGCCGTGCTTCCTCCTCTGTCCACGGAGTCGGAGCCGCGAGCGAGTCGGAACAGGCCGGAGTCACAGATGTCCCACTCAATCGGGTCGGGTTGAAGCCTTCTCGAGATTATGGCAATTGGAGGCAAGGTAGGTGGTAAGGATGAGGATGGGAGTAGCGAAGAAACAGCCACGCAAAGAGGCCCAACGTAGGAGGAGCAGGTCTATCTCGATGGTGTGCATATGTAAGCGCGAGTCTATTTCGTACAACTCTGTGCTCTGCTCTGCTCTGTTGCGCTGTGACGTGACGATGCAATAGTCATGCAGGTCTACTGTACTCCCAACTCCCCTGATCCCTGGAAAAAAGCTCACACGTGCTGCTCCGAGGGCTCCCTTTCTCCATCGACCGAGGAGCTTGCGGTCAACTCATAATGCACCACGATGACGACAGCCCGGAGCGTCTCCACCCGCCCGCCCCATCCGTCCATCTATTCATCACATCTACCGCAGTACATGAAACCCACAAGACCATCGCGGCTTGTCTAGTCTATGGCATGCATCAGTCTGATCAGGGGAAAAAACCAATCCAAACACATGTGCGCTCACGGGTCCAGGGGGCTGGTCGTCTGCCGAGGCTGCTGCTGCTCCTCTGGAGGCATCGTGTCGTTGGCTCATCAGTCTCGCGTCACTATTTACTGTCCTTGTTCTGCCCAGCGTCTCCTCATGCCACCGTTTTCGACATGCTCAACCGATGTGAGTGCCAACGGGGCTCGCTTTGGCGTCATCGGGAAGCGAGCAGCGCGACGCAAGCCTCTTAGTGAATACGCGGCATCATCTACCGTGTCAAAGCACGACGAGTCAGCCAGGGAAACGTCCCAGTCCCTCGACGGGGCAGGTGGAACACTCACAGAGGCAAACTTGGGCGAGACGTATAAAGCCTCGGCCTCGACCAAGACGGTCGGCTCCTCGCCCGGCTTGGCCAGCAGCTCGATGTGGCCCTTGACCCAGGCCTTGCGCCCCTCGACCTTTGTCGTCTTGGCCCGCAGCACGAGGAAGCTCCCCGCGGGCGTCGGCTTGCGGTAGTTGACGTTGAGGTTGGCCGTGACGCCAATCTTGTGCGGCAGCGCGCCGAAGCAGCACCAGGCCAGGCCCTCGTCGAGCATGGTGGCGAGGAGGCCGCCGTGCACCAGGCCTGGGTGGCCGCACAGGTCCTCGCCCACGTAGACGACAGACACGAGCGACTTGCCGCCAGCCTCGATCCAAGTCGTCGCCGGCACCGGCACCTTGCGTGGGCCCAGGAGCGCCGCCGCCGTCAGGCTGTGCGCGCGGTACTGCGCCGGCATCTTCATGTGCGGTCGCGATTCGGTCAGCTCGGGCCGGCGCCGCAGCTCCGCCACCAGCGGGTGGTTATCAATTGTCTCCTCGGCGCGGCGCGCTTCCTCGTCGGCGTCGGCGACCGAAAACCTGCCGAGGCTCTCCTCGTCCGAGTAGAAGCCTAGGCCACGGGCCGTCAGCATTTTCCACGCCGCCCCCGCCCCGAGGATGCTGAAGCCGAGGCCCATGGCGGCCAGCCAGAGGCCCTTGCGGAGAGCCCCGCCGCCGTTGCCTGCTTTGCCTGCCAGATGGTTTGGGCCGTTAGCCCGTGTTGCGGCAAGAGGGGAGGGAGACGCGCCCACCTCTTGACGCAGAAGCCTCTCCTGGAGCCGAGTATCCTCGACGCTGCTGTCGCGCAGCTGTCTTGAACGGGTATATCCGGGCTTGGCATGGACACGGCGCCTTTGCCGGGGCAATGCGGCGCCCCAAGTGCCGGCCCAGGACGGCTGGCCGCAGCATTGCGATGGATGGCGTCGAGGGGCGAATGCGCGTTTGTCGTCGGCGACTCTCGCTTTCTGGCTAGTACTCGGCACAGCTAGGCGAAGAACAGAAAAAAAAGGAAAAGCCACGAGGCAGGCAAATGGCCAAGAGGCTGACGATACGAATACTTGTAACTTTCTACCTGCTCTAGTCTCTAAATGGCAGTTATACTGGGTTTATATGTATGTACATATCTCCGAGATTCCGACATTTCTTCACGCAGGCGGGTACCCGACGCCACAGCTCTTGCTCCAATCCAACTTGAACAGGGGGGGGAATCGCCCTTCCGGGCCGAGCACGAATGCGAAGCCATTTACCAAGTCTGGAGCCTCTGTTGCAGTTACACCTAGACGCCCTCTTCGTCACCCGCCAGCAGCTCTGCGTAGTCGTCCACCGATGCAAACATGGGCAAGTTCCTGAGCGCCTTCCGCCGTGACCTCTTGGCCTTGGCCGTGTCCTCGTCCTTTGCTTCCTCTTCCTCGTCTTTACAAACCGCCACCAGACCGTCCGCGCTGCCTTCGTCCTCGTCGTCCTCCCCGTCCGCATCCGCATCCTCATCATCCTCCATGTCGCTGTCGAGGGAAAAACCTGGCGACGAGCCGTCTTCCGAAGCCATGTCCAGATCGTCCATGTCATCAAAGCCATCGTCGTCTGACCCGTCTGCCTCAATGTCGGGCTGAGTCGACACCAGCGCCTGCCAGATCTCATCTTCTTCATTCTCTGCGTCGCCATCAGCCGGCGCCTTGGCAGGTGGTTCCTTGGTGTCCCTCGAAACGTGCTGGAAGTATTCATGGAAAAAGATGTCCTCGGCAGCAACGTCCTCGACCTTCTTCTTCCAGAAAGTCGACGAGTTGAGGGGCGCCGCTGTGGCCGCTGCGCCCTTGCTGCCCAGCCAAATGTCGCCCAGATCCTTGGTTGCCCGAAGCGGTTGCATAATGGATACGCCACGTGCGCCATCCGTCGACTTTGGATTCTTATACACAAACTTATCCAAAAAGCGGATGAGCGAGTGGCTCTCCAGATCTGGCTTGGGCATCTTCCGACCCGTGTCCAGTAACACAGCCGCAGAGACCTTGACAGATGGGTGGAAATGCATTTGAGCGGGGATCTAGACGGGCCTGTCAGATGAAGGATGCATCGAAGGTGCCAACACGGCGCGAGCTTACCATTTCCCACAAGCAGCTTCTCTGGGCGTTGCTGTGTTCAGGGTTGCGCTTCCGCCCATCGTAGCAGTCCCGTTCCTTGGACTCGTCGTCGTCAAACACTGACGTCTCCGGCTCGTCCACGAGGGTCGACAGGTCCGGGAACGTTTGCCGAAGACTGGCAATGACGTAGAGGAGCCCACAGATGAATGGGGGCTGATGCAGACCCGCGATTTGAAGCATCCTCTTTGCAAAGGCCTTGACCCGTCGAACATCGACGTCGCTCTTCAGGGCTCGGAGGAGCAGGTTGAGGTAGAGCGCCTGCTTGGAGGACGTCACCAGACGAGGATCAAGTAGTGACTCGTAGAGGGTTCGGTAGAAGCGGTCCGTCGCCAGGTTTCTCGCCGATGCGAGATGCTGGATCAGGAGCAGGGCCTGGATGGCTGTGTTCAGGTTGGTCGAGTGCGCAATCTTAAAGAGCGTGTCGAGATGATGCTCCATGCTGTTGACCAATTAGCTCAGACCCGGAGAGGGACGGCGCCGCGTTGCACGTACAAGGCGTCATTGGCGGTCAAAAAGGGCGCGGCACGGTTGACGCCAGTCAAGATGGCCGACACAAGCTTGTCTGCAGCTTCAGTCTCCGGCACGGTCGGTTTCGATGCCCCCGGCTTGCCAGGCTTGTTTTCTGCTGGTTTACCCCTGAACTTGCCGTTGGGTTTACCTTGGTTCTGCTGTGTGACTTCAGAGTCACCCGACTTCGTCCGTGCCGGGGTTTCGATGCCTCCAGTTTTCAGCAACGTCACGAACAGGTCGAAGTATATGCGGATGAGTGCCTCGGCAACCGAGGACTCTTTGCTGCTGAGGATGGTCTGGTTAAGGGTGTTGATGGCGCAGTACCTGGATCGCGCGTCTTGAGACGGGCGAAGAAGAATGTCCTGCTCCACCATGCGGATGACAATGGGCTTCATTCCGGGGTGAGAGACTTGCAGCTGCAACAAAAGGTAGGAAGCACGAGACGATATTTTGCGATCCCTGTCGCCCAGCTTGTTGACGAGAAGTTTGAGTAGGTTGGACTCTTGCTCGGGCTTTTCCTTGAGGAGGCCGTAGACGAAATCCACCGCCTTCATGCGTGAGTACTCGATCTCATCCAAGCACCACGATTCGAGCAACTGGATGATTTTGAAGTAGTTCCCCTTCAGCCAGTCCTCGTACATCCACGCAACCAGATGGTCTTCCCTGATCTTGCCAGGAAGCGGCTGGCCAAGAGCCCATGTTTTGACAGACCCTCGCTGCAAAGTGCCCACCAATCCTGGTTGGCTCTGGAAGGCCCGCAGGCGTCTGTCCGGCGGCAGGAGAGTGCCCGGTCCCAGCAAGTCGACAAGGGCGCCAATCGCACCGATTGCCTGGGCGCGGCTCTTCTTCGAGGCCAAGCTCAGGAGGGCATCGAATGCGCGGATATTATGGACTGGCGACTCTTGGACCGCCAAGGTAAGGGCCGAAACCTTGTCGGTAAGGGTACCGGAGGACATGATGGTGGACAGGAACTTGTGTGACGAGGAAGCAAAGATGCTCGTCCTGTACTTGGCTGCATCCTGATCCAACAGAGACTTGGCGTGCTTCTTGAGAGACTCAACAGAGGATGTAAAGGGGCCAAGCTGATCGGACGTCGGACTGGGCAGTTTCCCTAGGCTCGCAGCGTGCCATTCTGCCAGTGGCTCGAAAATCTGGTCAACTATTGTCAGTGGTCAAGGAGGGTTCCCCCATTATGTGACTAGCACTAACCATTCCCCCAGGCTTGCGACTGGCGGGCCCTTTGTCAGCTTCGGCCGGGGACGTGCCGTCGTCGTCGCCGTCGTCTTCGTCTTCGTCCTCTCCCTCTTCGTCATCCTCTTCACCCTCATCACTGGCCTCTTCGGGTTCCATCTCGGAAAGGCCAAGCTCTTTGGACAGAGCTGCGAGCTCCTGCTTCAAAGTTTTGTCGACGGAGCGCTTTGAGTCCTTGATGTAGTCCTCGTCGTCCGAGTCCACCTCATTGATGAGCTCCAGATCCTGCTCATCCCCTCCTAGCGCCTTGATCTCCGCGAGCAGGGCAGCTTGATCGTCTTTGCCACTCTTGGAGGCATCCTGGGTTGGCTTGGCCTCGGCTCCGCGCTGCCTCTTTAGTTGCTGCTTGCTCGAGGCATTGGTGGGCGGCTTCTTTCGCTTGTGATCGTTGACGCTCAGGCTCTTTTCAATCTTGGAGGTGATTTTGGCGAGCGCGCCTTCATCGAGGCCTTTCGCCCCTTTTGGGGGGCGAGCGCCCTTGGTTTTCTTCGTTGCTTTGGCCATCGGATCGGCTCTTGGGCTGCGAGACACTGTGCCTCGACAACTTTCAAGGTGGGACATTTGCCGACTTGGTGAACTTTTTCGATGGACCTTATCGCCTTATCGGCAGCCCCCACCAGGGCGCTTGGCGCGGTTGGTGCGGCTCTACAACGCGCTTAATTCGCCCGATGAAGCTTCACCTGCAACGGCCCACGAATGAGACAGCTGGGGCAGTTTCTCACGCGAGGAAAAAGCCGCCACGCAGGCTCAATGGGTAAATGAAATATTTGTTTGGCGGCGCGGATTGACTCTCGGCGTGACGTCACTTTCACTCAAACATGTTCTGTCTTCGAAGATGGGCTCTGGCGAGGAGCAGTCTTGACCACCAAACCAGAGCCCTTTCGCGTCAAAGCCTAGGCGCATCTGGTCAACCGCGGTCGGTTCTGTCCGGGATATGGCTGCCTACCGGCGGCTTGACGGCGGCAGAAGTGGAATGTGAGGCTTGAGCACCCTCTTCGAATATGCTCGGCTGACATATGCTAGCCGGGCATGGAAAACTCATTCGAGCAGGCTTCGTACGGCAGGTGAGTTCATCGCCAGGGAGCGCAATCATGGACAGGTGTACTCATTTCGGTGTTGAAGGCCCAGGCAGGCATCTTCCAAACGCTACCGCTCGGGCTACGAGTGCATCAAAAGATTGAGAGCCTGCTCGACAAGCACATGCAATCGATAGGTACGCTGCGGTCTCGTCAGGAACCACCCCCAATATCTAAATCGTGCGTCTTGTAGGAGCCTCTCGTCTCGCCCTCTCGACCATGACGTCCGAGGAGCTATGGCGGAAGAGCGGCCGGCTGGAACAAGCCTCGTCAGAGGTTGGTTGGCCCCAGCCTTGTTCTGCCCCGGGAAGTGCTGACTCTTATCAGCTCTTTCGATTGACTGATCGTAAAAAGGTCCCGCTCATGCTGTCCCCGACCCACGAGGAAGAGATTACGACGCTTGTGGCAGGGACGAGGTTGTCCAACAAGGACCTCCCGCTGCGACTGTATCAAACAAGTGAGGTCGTCTGCTCTCTTGGCCAGACAGATGCTGACTGACACTTGCAAACCAGCCCGCAAGTACCGGGACGAGATGCGTCCACGTCACGGCCTATTACGCTCGAGAGAGTTTGTTATGAAGGATCTGTACACCTTTGACGCGTCAGTGGAGGCTGCCACCGACACGTATCAAGAGGTGTCCGGCGCCTATCAGGCCTTCTTTGCCGACCTGAAGCTTCCCATACTCGTGGCCGAGGCAAGCTCCGGGGACATGGGCGGCGACCACAGCCACGAATATCACCTCGCCAACCCCATCGGGGAAGACACAGTCGTGACGTGCGGCAGCTGCGGGTATACTGCCAGCGACCAGGTTGCGGTGGCGCGGCCATCACGGCCTGCGGAGCAACAGCAAGCAAACGAAGAGATTTCGCTGGCCGACATTTGCGTGTGGCGAGGCATAACAAAGGACCGCAGGACGCTGGTCAATGCGTGGTATCCCCAGCGTGGGCACTCCTCCGAAGACGCAGACATCAACGTTCACACCGTGAATCAGGCGGTTCCCGAGCTGGACGCGAGCATCGGCGACCCGCTCCGGTTCCTGAGCGAGGCTCGGATGGGCAAGGCAGATACTCTCCCGGCCACCCTTGGGGTGGTCAACGTTGTCGACTCACGGCTAGCACCCGCGTTTGCCGAGCTCCAAACGCAGCTTCCTGTTGTGCCCGCTGAGTTGGGCGATGTCTCCACACGTCAGTCCGTGGTAACGTCGGCATCGTCGGGGTTGGCCCTGAGCCTTCCGCGACTAGTAGACGGGGACGCTTGCCCGCGATGCGAAAGAGGATCTCTGCGGATTCAGCGGGCTCTGGAGCTCGGCCACACCTTCTACCTGGGCACCCGCTACTCGGGGCCACTGGGTCTGACCGTCAACGACGCTCGAGGGTCCGCGGCGGTCCAGATGGGCTGCTACGGGCTGGGCGTCTCACGCATATTCGGGGCAGTGGCCGAGCACCTAGCCGACGACACGGGCCTCAACTGGCCCCGCGCAATCGCCCCGTTCGAGGTCGTCGTCATCCCGTCCTCGGACGTGACGGCCGAGGCCCGAGACTTTTACGACATGCTCGCGGGTCCAGGAACGTGGGGCGCCAGGCTCGACGTTGCCCTGGATGATCGCAAGGCGTCGTTTGGCTGGAAGATGAAGGACGCCGACATGATTGGCTTCCCCGTCATTGTCGTGCTGGGGCGAGCGTGGAGGGAAAGCGGCGTGTGCGAGGTGCAGTGCCGGCGCCTCGGGTCCAAGGAGAGCATGGCCGCCGACGAGGTCGGGAGCCACGTCGCGCGTCTGCTGTCGCAGCTGTAGTGAGCGGACGGGAGATGCCTGTATCAGGTGTCGTTGCCAATGAATCCATGTACAGTACGATTGGCCCGTCTTCCTTTCCGGTCGTGATGCTGCCCAGAAGTAGCCACATCGATTATATGCCCAATCCTGCTCAGTTCAATCCAACGTGGCTTCAAGAAATAAAAGCGTTTCATTGACCCCCGACGGTGCGCCACTTACCACTCACTGAGCCCCCCACCAAGCGGATGAGAACGTCCATGCACACAGAGAGAGGGGCGCTCAAACTCCTCAACCACCTCCGAACCGGCCCCCAGGCACGAAACCGCATCCGCGCCTCCCTCGCCATCCCGGCAAAAGCCGCCGACGTCGAGGACAATGTCTGGCGAACGCGAGACAAGTGCGAACTCCCCCCGCATGCGATGCGCCGCCCCACGCTGACCCCCCATCGTCCTGCGCTCCCCAGTCAACCTCGACACCCTCGAGCCTCAGCGGCTCGCGCAGGTCAAGAAGCAGCTTGACGAGGAGCTCGAGCACCTCACCCAGTCGTACGCGCAGCTGCACGGCGCCCAGGCCAAGTTCAAGGACTGCCTGCAGTGCGTCCATGGCCGCGCGACGGCTTCCGATGGTCTGTTCCAAGCGCCCAGGCGACCCACGAGGACCTGTCAAAGACCTAAGGCCCGGAGCTGAGACGGTGCTTGCAGATGATCAGAATTCGGTCCTCGTCCCGTTGACAAACTCGCTCTACGTCCGCGGCGAGCTTGCAAACTCAGACGCCGTCTTGGTGGATGTCGGCACCGGCTTCTTGGTCGAAAAGGTGCGTCCCCGAGTTGACAGCGCATGCCACTCCCTGCACTTTGGCGTTGCTGACCTGCCCCCAGAAGCTCAGGTCGGCGGAGCAGTTCTACGAGGGCAAGGTGCAGGAGCTTGCCAACAGCCTCAAGGAGCTCGAGGCAATCGTGCAACGAAAACAAGCAAACGTGAGGGCTGTGGAAGAAGGTATGGTTCCGTCACCTTTACATTCATCCCCTGTATGCTGACGCCGATGCTCCCTGGCAGTTCTGAGGCACAAGCTCATGGCGGCGCAAAGCCCTCAAGCTTCGGTGGCTGGGTAACGGAGGCAGGGGCAGGCGGGCCACGCGGCATTCGTCCACCGACGTTGGAAAGCCGTCTGGCCTTTACTTTGCAATAATAGCTACATTTTTCCGGGCTCTGCCGCGTGAGCGCCTATGCCTGCTGCGTCACCCCGTTGGCCTACTACGCCTCGTTCTGGGGCATCAAGCCCAGTCCACTCCACCCAACGCAGACTGAATCATGACGACGTGCTCCAGAAAATCGAAAAACCGGTCCTCCAGGCTTACGTCGCCTCCAGGCCAAATGTGCCGGAGCCCCTCGCCCCAATCTTTCCTTCGCTCACCCGGGTTGACGTTGTTCATGGCCTCGCTCCAATGCCGCCCGTAGAACTCCATCCCCCACCAGGTCTCCGGCTCTCGGTGCGTCATCATCTGAGGCCATGCCTGAGAGATGCTAACCTCGACGAGGAACGGAGTCTCGCGAAATGGCATGACGACCGAGGTTTTCAGTATGGTTTCCTCAACTTCGTCGCTACCTGGCCCTTTCACGACCAGTCGCGGTGGCTGCAGAGGGACTGTACTTCCTTCGATCCCGCCAAAGGTCAATTTGAGTCTTTCCACGATGCCCCGGAGGTCAGTCGAGATGCTCGCCGTCGACTCGCACGAGTCGACTTGAAGATTCCAGTCAAGTCGCCTGGGACGAGTGAGCCAATGTCATTCGAGACAGGTCATGTTGGAACCTACATGTCGGGTGCAGCCACTGTCCAGTTCAAGCGTGGCCATTTCTCCCGCCTGATGATCCTGGCCGCAGACAGCTGCTGTTCCGGGTGCTTGCTCGATGGCGCCTGCGTGGTGGCCACAAGCTCTTGGTCCCGGACTTTGAGGAGCACAGTGCACCGACGGGGCATTTCGTCCACGTCAACACCAAGGATTCCCACAACAGGATTCTGCAAGTGGCGTACGACCTTGTCGGCATTGTGGACGTCGGACATGCTTGGGACTCTGTTAGCCGCGCAACTCGCGGCCATATTGCTGGTCCGTAACTCACCGAGAAATAAGGTTGGCACCACCACGCATGGAGTAAAGAGGGACCATTTTGGAGAAGTCGGCATAGGACATGTCCTGGCCGAGGCCCTTCTTTCTCTGGCGCACCTCCAGGCGGCCATAGTTGACGCGCATCTTCAGGTTGGTGCTCAAGGCGCGCAGGATGTCTGTCGACGGGACAAGACTACCCTTGAGCTGCTGGCAGAGTCCCATGACAACGGGTACGACATCTCCACTGGTGCCCTGAGCAGTTGAAACAAAGGGCCGCGAGTTCAGTTCAACCTTGACCAGGGCGCCTTTGGGGGCGTTGGCGGGCTCCTGGACCAGGAAGCGTGTCGTCAAGTTTTCGCTCGAGAGCCTCATGTCGTGAATGCACCAGTTGATGTCTTTAATGGCTTCCTGCAACTGCTGGATATGCTCGCTGCGGACCTCGAGCACGTTGGGCTGCATTCGGGTGATCCAAACCTGGTGCTTCTTGCGAATATCGTCGAGCGCGGCGGGATCGTCCAGGCCACGGGGGAGCATGTGCTTTCCTGGAATCACCAAGGAGACCTGTACTCGAGTCAATCCATGGCGTCTTGGAGTCCAGTTGCCTGCCGAGATGAGGATACCTCCAATAGGTTCAGCCCTGTAGGAGGCGGACCCAGATGAGCTTCTTCAGCCGCGGCCACGGCTGTCTGTCGCATCGCGTCCATTTGAGACTTGGCAGTGCTCATCTTGATTTGCTTGCCGAAGGCCTTTTGCCCTCGCTCGACATCCTGCTGCTGAGGCTGTGCCCAAGGCCTGTTGCCCTGATGGGACGACGGCCCAGAACTCCTCTGGCGTCTTTTCATCGCCGATGCTGCTTCAGGTCTGCTGACCGTGTCCGGGGAGGAGGGCTCTGGGCTTTGGAGGGTGACGGGGCGTGATTTGAAGTTGCAGGGTGAGGTCGGGGAGAAAAGTTGGGCTGGGCCGACGCGGCCGTGAGGAGGGGAGGGGCGGGTGCTGGGACAGGTCACGTTGTTTGTGCCTGAACAATGAGGTGCCAAACTACCTAGGAAGCAAGTGCCCAAACGGGCTTCCGAGAGCATAGGCAGGTAAACAAGAAGGGGAGGTGTTGTGCCTGCATATGACCCGCAAAGGCCAAAGACTGCACTTTCAAGCGCTAGCTTTCTATTGTCGCAAGATGCAAACAATCCTATCGCTTCTATAGGGTTAAGAAATAGCCATGCGCATAAAACCGTGGCCTCTGTCGTCTTGCCCTCCTTACGTCGGCCCTATCAGTAAGGCTACTTTGATTGTTTAGGGGGTTTTCGCCCTCAGCCAAACGGAGCACATATACGAATAGGTAGGTAGTATACGAATACGGTCCTCGCAGCTGCTTCCCATGCTCGCGTCCAAGCCGCACTGTATCTTATTCGGAAACTATGGTGCTTTTTCGGTTTCTATCGACTCGCTAAACTGCTACCCGCAGCTATTAAGGTCTAGTCGTTTACCTACATGTAGAGCTATTGCTCCGAGTTCAAAAGTGCACTGTACGGTGTACCTAGGCTATATTATCTCGGTAATCGG